>NW_020868936.1:589924-599924 GCF_003789085.1 Penaeus vannamei
TCCTCCTTCTCTCTCCCTCCGCTCCTTTTCTTCTCCAATTAGGACCATGCTGTTGTCGTCAGCTATTCTCTGGCAACAGAAAAAAGGTCATTCCGTATTGATCTTCTTTCAGAGGCTAACGATCGCCACCCATTCGTTCCTCTATCAGCTGACACACCCTGTTAACTCCGAATCGTGTCACGGTCGACGGCCGAGGGGAAGACAGATGGTTGGTCTTCCGGCTCAGGTGATGGTTCCCTATTGGGCGGAGATGTGCCTGGGATTGACAAATAAGATTTGGAATAAGGTTTAGGGGAAAACATAAAGCAATTGAATATGTTGTAGTTTTTTACTGTAAGGTACATCACTCATATATATATATATTATCATTATATATGATATATATATATATATATATAACTATAATATATATATATATATATGTATTATATTATATATATTATATAATATATATTATATATAATATAGTATATATGGTATAATATAATATATATATATATATATACTAATTAGTATATATATAGTATATGTATATGCATGTATGTTATGTATGTATATACATATTCATTGATATCTATTGTATAATGTTGTTGTGAATGTGTGTGTGTGTGTACATATATATGTGTATGTGAATGTATAGTATATAGTATATATATATAGTAATTATATAATATATATATATATAATATAATATATATAATTATATAATATATATTATATATATATATATATATATAATATATAGTATAATATATCACATAATATATTATATTATATATATATATATATATATATATATAATATATATATATATATAATATAATTATATATATTATATATATATATAATATACTATAATTATATATAATATACATATATATACATATATATATTGATATATATATATATATATAGATATATAATAAGTATAGTATATAATATATAATAATGTATACTATATATCTATATAGTATATATTGTGTGTGTGGGTGTGTATATACACACAACACACAACACACACACACACACACACACAACACATATATACTAATATATATTAAGTATATATATATATATATATATATAATATATATTAATATAGTATAATATATATAATAACTAATATATATAAATAGTATATATATAGCAGATATTTATAACATTTAATAGTACATATATATACATATATATATACAATATATACATATATGTATACATACAATATATATATATATATATATAATTTATATATATATATATATATATTAATATATTAAATATTTGTTGTGTTGTGTGTGTATATACACACACACACACATGATCACACACACACTACACATCACATATATATCATATAATATATATATAATATATATATATATATATATATATATATAATATATATACATATATATATATATATATATATATATTATAATATAGAGAGAGAGAGAGAGAAGAGAGAGATCGAGAGAGAGGAGAGAGAGAAGAGAGAGAGAGAGAGAGAGAGAGAGAGAGAGAAGAGGAGAGAGAGGAGAGAGAGAGAGAGAGAGAGAGAGAGAGAGAGAGAGAGAGAGAGAGAGAGAGAGAGAGAGGAGAGAGAGAGAGAGAGAGAGAGAGAGAGAGAGAGGAGGGGGAGAGAGAGAGAGAGAAGAGAGAGAGAGAGGAGTAGAGAGAGAGAGAGAGAGGAGAGAGAGAGAGAGAGAGAGAGGAGAGAAGAGGAGAGAGGAAGAGACAGAGGAGGATAGAGAGAGAGGAGGGGGGGGGGGAGAGGAGAAGAGAGAAGGGAGGAGAGGAGAACGAGAGGGAGAGAGGGGAGAGAGAAGAGAGAGAGAGAGAGGGGGGGGGCGGGTGGGGGGGGGGGGGAGAGAGGGAGAGAGAGAGAGATAATAGATAGATATACAGATAAACAAATTAATGGATATATAGATAGATTGTTAGATAGATAGATATACTGTATAAACATGTATGTATGTTCGCATTTACATGTCTGTTTCTGTGTGTGCGCTTATGTCTGCGCGGACTCATGGCTGGCACCATGGAACTGCAGTAATTTGCATCATCGCCCATCAGAAGAGGATCAGCCGGGACGAAATAGCTTTGGGTTTGTGTAACTTCATAGCTTCGCCGATCATTCAGAAACTCAGCCGCGATTTGACTTGCATGAGTGCGCCTGAGACGACGAAGTATCGCCAATTTCCATAAGACATCAGCATCTGTCTGCCGTTCGCCTCCCAGGAACACGCCTCGGGGATGTTTTCGCCTCCGCAAGCAAGGGGAACCGCGGCTTGGAATCCCGACTTGCATTTCGTCCCTCGATTCTTTGCCTCTCGCGAATGATTGGCCCGGGTCCGACGTCGCCTTGAGCTCCGCGGCGGAAGAGGGGACGAGTGTTAATGCGCCATTGCCCAAGGGTCGTAAAAGGAGGAAGTGATGTTCCTCCGTGACGTTTATGAGTGCAGGTGTTGGATGGATCACCTTGGTACGTCTTTGGAAAGGGGGAGGGGCGAGGGTTTAGAGGGAAAATACCCGGTAAATGACAAAAGGGGGAGCTAATGAGAAGGTTAAGAGGAAAAGGGACAAAGATGAGAGAAAAAAAATGAGGACGAGAGGAGTGATCAATAAGGACAAAGCTCTAGATTAAAAAAAAATAATAATAAGAAGAGAAACACGGGGGACGAAAAAATGGTATCAGATTAGTTTGTGTATGTAAACTGCAACAGTAAATAATAACAAAAAATAATAAAAAACAAATATATATATCAATAATAAATAACGCATGGTACCCCCAACACTTCCCTTTCCATCCGTCAGATCACAGTCAAACACTCTCATGAAAAAACGAAACGAGAGGAAAAAAAAAGAGATATATGCAAAGGTATAAAAGTAAGTTTGCCCGCGGGTCTGGCACTCTCTGTGTTAAAGCAGACAGGGTGATACTTGAAAGCCTTGCTGGAAAACCATAACTGGACGCTGAAAAGTGTTGAACGCAAAGCCCTTTGGTTAGGGGTGGTTTAGCTCAGCGAGTCAGATATGGCCTGCTTCGCTCTGGAGCTCAAGAGACGATATTACCTCGGCTCTTTTTGTAACGCTGAGGGAACGAACTGGATTTTAGGAAACTGCGCTGGAGAGATCTGATAGCTTTACGTGTGTAGTGTGTGTGTGGTGTGTGTGTGTGTGTGGTGTGTGTTGTGTGTGTGGTGTGTGTAAATAAATCCTTCATGATCATTTATTAACTCTACCCCTAGTTTTTATACATTTTCTTCATCCATTTTCTCACACATTCTGTTTCCCTTTCCAGTTCTAGACCGGAGGGAGAGACAGAAAAAGAGAGAGAGATTTAAAGATTAAAGATGTAAAGATTTAGAATGGATATTCTTTGCTGTGACATACTGTCCGTTTTAGTTTGCTTCTAAATCTCCCCCTGTGTGCAAGAATAGACGGGGTTAACATCCACTGGTAGCACGGAGATCAGCAAGATTGCAAGACCAGCACGTTGCCATTGCACTAAACATTGCAATGATGATTAGATAGATAGATATAAAGTGAGACAAGGATAGAGACAGAAAGAGATTTTTAGAGGAAGAGATTGCGAGACAGAGAGTGAGGAAAATAGACAGAGAGAGTCGAAGAAAGAGAAAAAAAATAATAATATCATTTGCTGAAACATAAATCCTTCCGAGTTTTAAAACATTTTCAAAACTGTTAATTATAAATCACCATGAAAGATTTGCCTGATATAGTAGTTGAAAATGTTTCCTGCTTGGCAACGACATTTCAAATTGCTTTTCTCTTTCGAAGTTTCCAAAGGCCAAAAAAAGTTAGTTTGTTATATTGTTTTGAGGTCTCACGGGTACACTTATTCTAATAACATTACCATGCATTTTGTCTACTGCTGATCAGTTCCAGTCAGACAAATTGCAGAATAAAGAGAAAAAATATCGTTGTTGTTGCTGATGCGTTTCTTCTGTTTCTATGTTTATTTGTTTGTTTTATACACATTTTGGTTTATATTCATCGCCAAACTCTAGGACTGTGTATTTTCAGTGTCAGCCAGCAGAGGAAACTGCCAGGCATATGACTGGCAGAATATCTTGAAGTTTAATGCTATATACTTTATCCATTATTATTTTTTATTATTATTATTATTATTATATTATATTATATTATAATTATCATTATCATATATTATTATTATTATTATTTATTTATTATTATTTATTATTATTATATTATTATTATTATTATTTATTATTATTATATTATCATTATTATTATTATTATTATCTAATCTATTATCACTATTTTTGTTTTATCATTATATTATATTATTATTACTAGCAATATAGTCATTAGCATTAATAGCATAACTAACAGTAGCGTTAATATCATCATTAATCGTATTACTATCTATATCATTATTATATTATTATTATCTATTTCATTATATTATCATTATTCATTATTCATTATTTTATTATTATTATTATTATTTTGTCATTATTATCATTATTATCATTATTATTATCTTTATCATTATTTTTATTATTACTATCATTATCATTATTACCATCATTATTGTTATTATCAATATAATCATTATTGTTATCATCATTATCATATCTATCATAATAATTATTACTAATACTATTATCAGTGTTGTTGCTGTATTATTATCATCATCATTATTATTATTTTTATCATCATAATTTTTTTCGTCTTTATTATTATCTTTGTTCTTTTAATCATTCTAATTATTATTAGTAGTAGTAGTAGTATCATTATCTTTATTATCATCTTATTATTATCATTATCATCGTAATTATTATTTTGATAATCACCATCAATATTGTTTTATTATTGTCGATAATATCATAACTACTATAATTTACATTATCAGTTTTATTGATATTATCATAATTATTATTTTTATCTCTATCACCTTCATTTTCACCATCATTATCATATTGTTATTACTATTAAGCTATCATCATTATTATTATTATCAGTTTATTTTTAATTATTACCATTTTCTTATTATCATTAGTATTATAATCATAATCATCACCACCACCAGTCATCATCATCATTATCATCACATCAGTATTGTCATTATTTATGATTATTATAATTCATTTTTATCTTTGTTATCTTATCATTATCATTATCATGTGTTTTGATTATTTGTCATTACTATCATTATTTATAATATTTTATTACCATTATTATCATGTTTATTATTAATTCCTCCCATTGAATTATTATGATTATAATTATTATTCTATTAATTATTATATTATTATTATATATTATCTATATTATATTATCATTTATTATCATATTTTTATATTACTATTATTATTATCATTGTTTTTATTATTGCTTATATTGGTTATCATTATTATCATTTTGGGTTATCTATCTTACTATAATTGTCCTTATATAATCATCATCATCCGTATTCATCATCACCATCATCATCCTTTAGCATCAATTATTTCCATCACATCCCATATCATCATATTCAACCCACTCACTTCAGCATCATCACCATTGTCATAATTATCGTTTCGAAATCAGACAACACATCATTATCAACATTCATTCATCAGATCGTCACCATCATTCGTCATCAGCAATATCATCTTCATATATCACATTATCATCCTATATCACTCATTCATTATTCCATATCTCCATCAGCATCAGCAGCAGCGTCATCTCATTCTCATCGCCATCGTCATCCATTATTATTACCAGATCAACATCAATTATTCATAATATCATCACCATCATCATTATCATTCTTCATCATTATTAATTATTTCGTCATCATCATCGTCACCATCATCATCGTCATCATCATCTCAACTTTCATCGTCATCATTTTCTTATCATATAATCGTTATCTATCTTAGTATTGGTATTATTATTACTATTTTACTGTGCATATGATATTACTTATTATTATCTATTATTTAGTTATATTAGTGTTATTAATTTATTATTGATTATTACTATTTTTTATATTATTATCGTTGCTGTTGCAATACTCATCAAATTGCTATTAACATCATTACAACGATACTACATTATTATATATTATCATTTTATATCATTATTTTATTATCATTTTTTCATTTTACGGCTGATTACTATCTATCATATCATTATCCTTTCATCTATTTTACTCTCACTACGTATTCAGATATTATATCATATAGCATACTTACTATCATTCTCATCATGATAATGCAAACAGATTAATGACAGATTACTAATTAAGAGATTACTAATAATACAAATTCTATCTTAGCGTCGGATTCTACGAAATTTGAGACAGTGAAATCCGCCCACTCGTTCTTATAAACAATCATATTCTTCTTTTCTCGTTTTATTCCGTTTATTACGCGAAATTGGTAGAAATGTGTGCCTGAAGCAAACATCCGAATTCTGAAGCAAGTTTGAAAACTGAACCTGAAATACACGTAATCTACAAAGTTATCCCTCGTACAGAACTGCCCACCCGCTTGAAATTGATCCCAAAGCCAGCTTTTAAAAATGGTTGATATCTATTTTTTTTCTTTTTCTTTCCCTCTTCCCTCCATTCTCATTACCTGTATTGTTGTAATTATTTCCTTTTTTATATTTTTATAATATACTATATAATAATATATATATACTTATATATTATATATAAATATTATATATAATTTATTATATATCATAATAATAAGACATTGATATATATATCATACTATATACTTGACTTATTAGATAAGTAGATAGACTAGTAGATAGATAATGATAGATAGATAATAGATCGATAGTAGATATGATAGGTAGGATTGATAGACAAGAGTAGATAGATAAGATATAGATATACTAGAAAATATTGCTTATACAACATGTGTGTGAACTGTGTGGGTGGGGGTTCTCCTCTTGTGTGTGATGTGAGTGCGTGTATGTGTGTGCGGTGTGTGTGTGCACACATCGGTGTGTGTGCGCTGGTATGCTCAACCGAATTATTATGATTTGGTTGTATTAGCGTTTGTGGCAGTGTACGGTATATTAGGTGCAAGTGTTCTACTGTGCGCACGTGATGTGTGTGCCTTTGGATGTAGACCCTAACCTCATTCTTGCCATCAATTTCTCAAAGGCCGGTTCGTCTTATTATTTCCCCTAAATTCCAAGTTCTTCCAAACTCACGTCTTACTATTCCACATCTTAGATTCTTAGCATCAACCAAATTTATGTTCTGTACCTTAGTTCATCTGCCTCATGTTCCATTTGTGAAATAACACTTTAAAAAGGAGTACACATAAATTCTTACTTCATATCAATCATCCTTATTTTGATTATATTTTCTTAAGCAATGTTTCAATTACTTTTTTTCGATATTTTTTGGCCTTTGCATGTTGGAAATCTCTGCAACCAGCCTCTCTCAGCCTTCCTGGTACACGCCATCGCTGATCTCTTGATACGCAGACTTAGCCGACCTTCATATATAACTTGTGTGGTCTTGTTTACTTGTTGCCATTTCCCGTGATTTCTGCTTTCGTTTATCAAGCTCTCTCCCTCGCCTCACCCCACCCACGTCACTCGTTAACCGATGCGTTAAGGAGGGAAGCGTTCGAAAATTATTTTTATATGCCAGAAAAGTCCGTACATCTTTCCTTTCAGCCTTTTCAACTTTATAAATCTTTCTATAATCACCGTGGCTACTAAAAATTGCGTTTGTGAAATAAAATATACTGTGAAAGATAACAGCTGTAGACGTATACCTGTAAATACGCAAGTCTAGTCTCAGTGATGGTTGGAGCCATGCACTCAAGCTCTCTCCTTGAACGACACAGCAAGAGGTTTTAGATATATATATGTGTGTGTCTGTGTGTTTGTGGATGATGCTGCTGTCTGTTTTGTTTTGTGGGCTGTAGTGTGTGTGTTTGTGAACTGTGTCTGTGTGTTGTGTCTGACGTGTGTTGTGTGGTGGTGATGTGTCTGTATGTTTGTGCGCGCCTGATGCGAAGCTCCATTCTCTCTTTTGTTTTACTGCTCTTGCTGTTATGTGCTGGGTTCTGCGTGTTTGGGTGTTCGACGTTGTCATGTTGTGTTTGTGGCTTTGTGTGCCTGCATGTTATTGAAGTGTTAGTTATGTGCGTTTTATAGTGGTTCTTTGTACTTAACGTATATACTATATAGGGTTACTTATTCATATAGTATATGTAGTAGTATTTTTAGTCCTATATACTAAGCTATACTATTATAACTATGAATATAATATATACTATAATAGTGAGGGTATTATATAATATTATCGTATGGGTCTGGCGTATTATTTGTGTCGTCTGTGTGGTGTGAGATATTCACTCGTGTGTGCATGCGAGCGCGCGCACGCGTTATGTGTTCGCCTAGTTGCTGGTGCTGATGGACGTGTGGTGTGTGTGCTTTGACTACGCGAGCGCGCGTCCGAGAGTTGTTTGTTTGTGCTGTCTTCTGTACTGTGATGTGGATAGAGAAAATTTCTAGCAAATATCTCAGTTCGCTGCTCGATACCGCAATTCCCCCCCAGGCAGTATCCGTTCAGAGCCCGAACTTTTTCTTTCATGGTTAAATCAAGTTGCTTGCTGAACCATAACTTTGTCTAGTTTGCATTTTGACAACTTATCTTTGGCCATTCTCTGTCTTTTCTCCCTCTTTCCTGCGCATCTCATCTCTGCGTTCTCTCTGTCTCTCGTCTCTCTCTCTCTCTCTCTCTCCCTCTTCTCCCTCTCCTCTCCTCTCCCTCTCCCTCTCCCTCTCTCCCCTCTCTCCCCTCTCTCCCTCTCTCCCTCTCTCCCTCTCTTCCTTCTCTCCTCTCCCGCTCTCGCTCTTCGCCTCTCTCTCTCTCTCTCTCTCCTCTCTCCTCTCTCTCTCTCTCCTCTCTCTCTTCTCTCTCCCTCTCCCTCTCCTCTCCCTCTCCCCTCTGTCCCGCTCTGCTACCCCTCTCTCCCCTCTCCCCTCTCTCTCATCTCTCTCTCTCTCTCTCTCCTCCCTTCTCTCTACTCCTCTCTCTCTCTCTCTCTCTCCTCCTCTCTCTCTCTCTCTCTCTCTTCATTCTACCTCTCTCTCTCTCCTCTCTCTCTCTCTCTCTCTCTCTCTACTCTCTCTCCTCTCTCTCTCTCTCTCTGCTCTCTCTCTCTCTTCTCTCTTTCTCCTTCTCTCTCTCTTCTCTCTTCTCTCTCTCTCTCTCTCTCTCTCCCTTCGCCTCCCTCCTCCCTCTCTCTCGTCACACACAAACGCACAACACACACACACAACACACACACACACACACACCACACACACCACACACACACACACACACACACACACACACACACACACACCACTCACTCACTTACTCAAAATCATACAAGGGAAACATTATTTGAGTTATACCAACTATTGCCGGATTTGAAATTGAAAACTGATTCTGAACTGGACTTTTAATCCATTCAGCCGCCATTCGGAATAACACACACAAACATATACAATCAAGCGACACACACAAAACACTGGGTAAAGCACACAAAAACAGATGCAATACAATAACCAAAATTGCTCTGGTGTTGTGTGTGTGTGTGTGTGTGTGTGTGTGGTGTGTGTGATGTGTGTGTGTGTGTGGTGTGGTGTGTGTTGTGTGTGTGTATGTGTGTGTGTGTGTGTGTGGAAAAGTAGGAGCAAGCAAGGTATGCAAAGAGTCGCCAGTTCCAGACACACTACTTACCTCCTGTTATAAAACTGATTTTACGAGCACACTAAAGCTCCAACGACTAAACTATAGGGTAACAAGATTAAGGACAGAGAGTGACTACCACACAGTCTGAAATAAGCTACTGAAAATTTTATAATTGTGAAAGTGTTATGAAACAAACACTCTACTATTTGATAAGTGAAAATGTATTTCGGTAGTGTTTGACACGTGACAAAAATTTGCATATGTTGATATCATCATATTGTGATTTTGATGAATTTTTCA
>NW_020868936.1:614924-619924 GCF_003789085.1 Penaeus vannamei
GTGGGACTTTGTCAGAGGGTTTGGCAAAGTTTAATGAAATGGTATTAACCTGTTTCATGTGTTCGGTAAATAGATATACAATCTCGTGACGCATGACATCAAACTTGGCTCCGTATGATTGAGCCAAAGACCGTGCTGTGTGTGTGTTTGTGTTATATATTTTTTTGGATTACGTATATGGCAGCAGCGATAGAGGGCATTATTTCGAAGCATTAGTAAGGTCAGGCATCTATTTTTCTGCATAGGGGTGTGATAATTATACATTGCCATTTGGTGAAGAGAAATCCAGCTATGAGGTATTGGATGATACCTGTAACATACCTATACGAACAAGAGTAGAAGCAAAATTCTTTAGGATGAAGGCTGTTAACTCCCCCCGAGCTAGGCTACCTGTTCTAATCACGAATCATTTGAGTATTACATATAAGCCTACTGTTATCGCGAAGGAAGGGATATTTAGAAAAGGAAAAGGGCCTGGCGTCTTATATCGGTTCAGTGTTTATTGTGTGGATACCAATTGGAAGTTCGGCTAAGAATACGGCTTCTAAAGACGTCTGGAGGCGGCCGTTCCTGTGGCATCTTTGATATGGTGCTGTCCTGTTTGTGGATTTTGAAGGACTTAAGGGTCTCTTTGTTTTTTCTTATTTCAGTTGATACAAGAGTTTGTGTTCGCATTTCGCTTCCCTCGTATTTCTGTGGCAAGGGAATTCAGAATGGAGGTGAAGACGACTGTTTTCTGTTTGCATAGCAAATGGTGTACGTACTTGACCTAACCTAACCTAACCAGTGATAGTTGTGAGAGATTCTATAACAATTAGAGGTCAAGAGAGATTTGCAGGTAGAGGTCTGGAGTTAGATCCAGGTAATTTCATAGTCGGTGCCAAGGTTTGGTCAGGTATAACAATTCCGTCTTGGAATTTTCAACGCATATCCGATGTTGTAGGTCTCTTTTTTTTAGGGGGGGCGGATTTACGTAGTCTGAAGTAAGCCATTTCTCTGGACCAACTATATCCGGGTTGGAGAACTGATCTGGTAACGGGCAAGGGTTAAGTTGCGGATATTGTTGTCAAATACAGTAAAAGGCGTGTGTGAATAGATCTGGCTGATCGTAAGGTTGACTGAAGAAATGGATGAAAACTCTGATATCAAAAAGAAAAAGAAATTAATATAGATAAAAATAGGAGAGATGGATGAAAAGATTGAAGGGAAAGGGGGAAGGGGGGTCTGGGAAAGGAGAAAAAAAATAGATGAAAGGATAGATTTAATAGAAGGTAATGGAGTGGAATCACGCAGGGTAGAAAGAGTTGATTAGATGAAGTGGAAAAGAGTCAGTACGAGATCTCAGAGACGATATGGGGTACAGAACAACGGGCTGCTGTGTAGAAGAGAAGTTGTATTTAAGCGTAGACTGTAGTGTGGCGAATATGTGGGTGTGTTTGCGATGATTGACGTGCGTGGATTCTGAGTCTTAAAGAGAAAAAAAGTGATTAAAATGCAAAATAAAAATACAACAGAAACTACCTGTCAGGCCTGCAAGATCAAAGAGAAAATGTATTTAATCTTGAAATGATATGTCATTACATGATACATTTATTTAGTCACTTTTGATTTATGCTTGTCCTAATAAACAATAATAACAATGGTATTCACGATAATAACAATAATTACAGTAATAATAATGAAAATAATAATAATAATCAATAACAAAAAGGGTCATAACGAATATATATATTTTTTTTTATTCATTTGCATTAAAAAAAAAAAAAGTCCGCGAACCCCACTTTCCCCTTGACCGAAACCTTGCTAAGGAGACTCCGATTTCCCAGTCCTAGCCCTCAAGCACTGGCTCCGTCGGACAGCTAATCCACCACAAAACACAAAATAAAACATAACGTAAACGAAAACACACATAAAAAAGAAAAAAAAACATGAAACAGATATCGAAGTATTTTTTTCTTTTCTTTCTTTCTTTCTTTCTCTTTCTTTTTCTTTATTCCATCCCAGATTCCACGTATGGGGAATACCCACGGACGGACAGAGTTTCTGTGAACGCATAAAGAACCATTTAGAAACACGTTCGGATAAGAGCTTGTTTTGGCAGGGAGAGAAGCGCGCGCCGGTCAGGTACAGGAGGCCGGACGTGACACAGGAACCTGCGGGCAAGAAGGTCCTCGGGGAAGGTCTCATTCAGCAAGGAAATTGACGGAACCTTAAAAAACAGAAAACTTTTCCAGACGGTCGTTGGCTAGTTATCTGCTCATAATGGTCTTTCCCGACTTTCTTTGTCCTTTTTGGGCCGTCTGTCTGTGTGAATCTTTTTATCGCTTTCCTTCTTCCTCTCTCTATCTCTTTCGTTCGCTCTCTCTCTCTCTCTCTCTCTCTCTCTCTCTCTCTCTCTCTCTCTCTCTCTCTCTCTCTCTCTCTCTCTCTCTCTCTCTCTCTCTCTCTCTC
Organism: Penaeus vannamei; assembly: GCF_003789085.1. NCBI lineage: Eukaryota > Metazoa > Arthropoda > Malacostraca > Decapoda > Penaeidae > Penaeus > Penaeus vannamei. Next base: position 617,376 of record NW_020868936.1, read on the forward strand.
TCTCTCTCTCTCTCTCTCTCTCTCTCTCTCTCTCTCTCTCTCTCTCTCTCTCTCTCTCTCTCTCTCTCTCTCTCTCTCTCTCATCTCTCTCTCCCTCTCTCTCTCTCTCTCTCTCTCTCTCTCTCTCTCTCTCTCTCTCTCTCTCTCTCTCTCTCTCTCTCTCTCTCTCTCTCTCTCTCTCTCTCTCTCTCTCTCTCTCTCTCTCTCTCTCTCTCTCTCTCTCTCTCTCTCTCTCTCTCTCTCTCTCTCTCTCTCTCTCTCTCTCTCTCTCTCTCTCTCTCTCTCTCTCTCTCTCTCTCTCTCTATCTTCTATCTCTCTCTCTCTCTCTCTCTCTCTCTCTCTCTCTCTCTCTCTCTCTCTCTCTCTCTCTCTCTCTCTCTCTCTCTCGGTCTTTTTCTTTCATTCTCTCTCACTCTTTCTCTTGCTTTCTATCTACCTATCTATCTATCTACATATGTGTGTGTGTGTGCGTATATATATATATATATATATATATATATATATATATATATATATATATATATATATATATATATTCCAACAGACAAAGCAGACAGCCGGATAGAGGAGTGTGTGTCTGTGTGTGTGTGTGTGTATGTGTGTTTCTGTGTATATACGTTGTGTGTATATGTGTGCATCTATCCTTCTGTCTGTTTTGTCTGATGGAATCTTTCGCTTTCAGTGCGTGTGTTTTATTTCGAAAGCCATGACAGAAATGTCCGAATAAAGAAGGCACTAAGCGCAGAGGGAAAGAAGTGCGTTCGGTCTGGAAAATGGAAGTGGGAGAGAGATAAGAAGGAAGGAAAAAGACGGAAGAATGAGGAGGAAGAAACGAGCAGAAATTCTCTTTCTCTGCTTATTGCTATGTCTGTCTGTATGGATGTCTCTGTCTCTCTTTCATTCTCTCTCTCTCTCTCTCCTCTCTCTTCTTCTTCTCTCTCTCTTCTCTTCTCTCTTCTCTTCTCTCTTCTCTCTTCCCTCTTCTCTTTCTCTTCTCCTCTCTCTCTCCTCTCTCCTCTCTCTCTCTCTCTCTCTCTCTCTCTATCTCTATCTCTATCTCTCTCTATCTCTCTCTATCTCTATATATATATATATATATATATATATATATATATATATATATATATATATATATCTCTCTTTCTCCTCTTTCTCTCTCCTCTTCTCTCTCTCTCTCTCTCTCTCCTCTCTCTCTCTCTCTCTCTCTCTCTCTCTCTCTCTCTCTCTCTCTCTCTCTCTCTCTCTCTCTCTCTCCTCTTTCTCCTAAGAACAAGAAGAAAATTCTCACGGGGAGATGCGAGGAAAGAAAATATGGAGACAAGGAATAATCCAAAAATAAGAATTGCATACAAAGTTTGCATCAAAAGTTGGCGAGGATTTTGTGAAGGGAGGTTGTAAAGTGGACGGAAAAGCCTGCAAATGTTGCAAGTGTAATCAGAAGAATTATGATTAACATGTCCTATTTCTTTGCAAATATTAAGGTTATGTTGAGAGCATAGATAAAAGAAAACATGCGTATACGTGCATGATATAATGCGAAATGAGATGCAGGTCATCATAATATATATACTGCGAATTTGCATGGAAAATACCGTGCAATAAGTTGGGTAGAAAGATCATATATATGTTATTCCGACTCGCTTACGATATATATCCTTGGCCTTTTTCATTTTCTCTTTCTTCTTCTTCTTCCTCTCTTTCTTCTGCACACATAATCTGCACTTTGCGGATGCCATCGTAGTATGAAAGTGTGTAAGTAAAGGAATGTGACTTTATTTAAGTGACAGACGTTGATGTTGTTTAAGGTCGTTTTAGCGGTAAGAGAGCCGGTAATAGGAACTTTAGTGTAATTATTATTATAGTTATTAGTGTTATCATAGGTTTTAATGTTAATGCGTTCCATTGTTACCCTGGTTGTTACTTTTAATTTACTATTAGTTTCACCCTGCTACTGTCTTTCTAAGTATTACTATATAATTCTATATATTCTGCTATAACTATATATTCTACTGTATATTACTCTAGAATATATGTTCTACTATAACTATAAATTCTACTCTATAGATTTATATAACTACTATCTTTCTAAGTATTACTATATAGCTCTATATATCTACTTTCTGTTACTCTTTTAGCTTTTAGAAGCAGCATTACTCTAAATTTTACTCTTACGTATCTATTTACTCTCGCGGACATTCTTGACAAGAAATTTATGTCAGGTAACATAGATATCCAAAGAAATAGACAAAACTTTTTTTTATGGGGTATGCAGTGTCCGTGAAAAAATAGTAAAAAAATAACCGATATCTAATTGTAATCATAATCATCAAAAGTTCGATTTTCAGTGAGACGCTATTGAAACTTTAGCCTTTCAGATACATTAGCAAGAAAAAAAATCATCATTGGATTCAATATTCAATATCTGACGAATGACACATGTTTGATAATTCCCCTACGAACTCGATAAAACAGAATATAAAAGAGAATTTATGAACGGAAACAAGATCCCGTTAGACGAAGCTCAATACTCGACTCGGATTCTCTCTGT
>NW_020868936.1:639924-647424 GCF_003789085.1 Penaeus vannamei
AAAACACTTCTCGCACGTACAATGAAAAGGAAATTTAGGTGGGGTCAAGTACGTCGTGTACTGCGGACTCCTCGGTGTACAAATACATTTTACAGATATGATAATGTTTTCTACATGTTCCTGGTGACAGTTTGTCAAGTAGTTGATTTTTCTTCACTGGGAGATTAGATTCAAGATTTTTTTTTAATTGTCTCCACCACCGAATAAATCATTACTGCAGCCAATGCACCAATGACCTTTTGAATTATTTAAAGCACATTATCTATGCAAGATTTTTCCACAGGTGCCTGAAGCAATATTAGGTGGAAATGTAGGTTCCTCTTCACTATGCTGGAAGAAACGCATTACAGAGCAAGCCAGATAAAAACATAAATATATTGAAAGAGGAAACGGGTACTTGGAAATACCCTTTGCCACATTCCGAGTTTCCTGCGGTCCAGCCTCGCACATGAAATGACTGAGGAGTTTATCGGTACCGTGGGGAATACTGGCTTTCAAAGGGATCGTGTAACTTCTTCTTTTCTTCAGCTTATTCCCATTTCTATATGGAGGTCACTGTTCCTCGCTAGCCTCTTCCATCTTTCTCTGTTCATTGCATCTTCCCTTCTGAGTCCCTTGTCTTCCAGGTCTTCTTTCAGCCTGTCCCTCCAACTTAACTATCTTGTAACTGCGAGAGAGCAATTGAAATCCCATGTAAAAAGAAGAAAGTGAAAATCATGTACATTACGATAGTCAACGTATTTTTTAAGAAAGTTTTAATAAATCAAGAAATGACATTAGGAAATATTGCAAAAACATCTATTACAAAGCGAAAATGCTGTGCAATATAGGCAACGTATTTTTGTTTTAAGAAATCAAGAAATGGCATTAGGAAATATTGCAAAAGATACACCTATAACAAAGTATGCAAATAAACAAATCAGTTTGTGGACGTCTGTGGAAGCCCTGTGGAAGTTACGCAATGGTTATTGAGAAAAAAGAAAAAAATTAAATGCCGAAATAGATTATATCAGTCGCAGAAGCCGAGGTCTGATTGTGTGTGGGAATGTGTGGGTATAATATATATATATATATATATATATATATATATATATATATATATATATATATATATATACGTGTGTGTGTGTGTGTGTGTGCTTATATATGTGTTTATACATAAATGAGTGATGAGGATAAAACCAAACCACATTGTAATATCACAGCGTGCATCTAGACTTCAAAATAAAAGGAAAAACCGGGGAAAAAAGTGCAAAAAATGCCTTGTTCCTGTGCAATATAATAAAAACAATGTAAGTCAACAGGAATAATGCAATTACCTTGCCAAGTAACAAGACAATAACATATATGATATATATATATATATATATATATATATATATATATATATATATATATATATATATATATATATATATATATATATATATATATATATATATAAACTTACATGTGACAATATAAATTTATCTTATATGCTTACTGTATATAAATTTAACTTAAAAGCATTAATGTCTTTCAATTTAACTGATATGCGTTACTGTCAATAAATTTAACAAATATGAGTTATTATCTTTAACTGCACAGGCCCCTTAACTTCCGACATGTCCCACAAATGGTTCACAGCTCTGATATATTTTTCTCAGTGAAAGGAGAAAGGACCATCACTATAACAGAAATAGTGCATGTGTTGCCTGTAATACCACATAAAAAACATTTCATATCCAGAGTTCTATTTATAAGCCACATATTGTGTGTGTGTGTGTGTGCGTGTGTGTGTGTGTGTGTGTGTGTGTGTGTGTTGTGTGGTGTGTGTGTGTGTGTGTGTGTGTGTGTGTGTGTGTGTGTGTGTGTGTGTGTGTGTGTGTGTGTGTGTGTGTGTGTGTGTGTGTGTGTGTGTGTGTGTGTGTGTGTGTGGACTGTTGCCTAGTACACCCTTTTCTTTGGACAGCAAGAGTGGCACCTCTGTTTGTTTACATAACAGAACTCTTCGTACTGTTTGAATGAAAAAGAGAAACTCATTAGAAACATCATTATACCAAGGGTTTTTATTCATGGTTTTTATTCAGAGCCAAATATTTAGTATTTGAAGAGATATGGACATAGATTCTCATGTTCAGGCTTCAGTCTTTTATTGGACTGATATATTTTACAGTCGATTAACATAAAAACAGAACAATCTAACGTTTTATAACCTATTTGTCGCGCATTTCAAATCAGAATTTCTGACCGAGTATAGAATAGTTGGGGAAATAAGAAAATCTGTTACACACACACACACACACACACACACACACACACACACACACACACACACACACACACACACACACACACACACACACACACACACACACACACACACACACACATCTTCGTGGGCAATTGCTTTCTCCTTTCTCACTTCTCGTTCTTTCCCTTTCCCTCTCCCTTTGTCTCACTAAATGCAGCTTCTTTCAGTGACTGAGGACAGTTAGATGTCAGCAAATCCTTTTTTACTCGTACAAGGAAATGTATGTCTAGCAAAGGAAAGACAATATTCTCATTACTTTCCACTCTGTAGTATTTTATCCAAATATTCTATAGTTCATAAATTTTACATGCATGTATTTACAGGAAAAGTTTCAGTGATCGCTCCGAATTTTGTATCAGAGACAATTGTGTGTATGTATGTTTGTATGTAAGTATTCATTCATATATATGGATACATAGATAAATATGTATGTGTATGTGTGTGCGTACCATATCTCGACATGTAGGCCTATTTATCCCATGTAGCATGGAGACGTGTATTTATGTTAAACAGCAATATATTCTTGCTGGCTTTTTTGTCTATTGAAAAGACTAGTTAATTGCTGCGAATAAGTATATGGGTTTGAGAGGAACACCAGCCTCTTGAGCAGGGGAGGAAATATTTCTCAAGAGGTGACAAGAATAACAGAAAGGGATGAAGGGCTCATAGAAAACGGATTTTGAAGAAGCAGCAGAAAATAGGGTAAATGGAAAAAACAATTTACATATTACAAATACCATATGCAAGTTAGGTTTATATGACTTGGATCAGGATTCGTTTGTTGTGAAAATATTTATTCATTTTCGGGTTTAGTTTATCAGTAGATATAGAAGAAACGTGTGATATATATATATATATATATATATATATATATAATATATATATATATATATATGTGTGTGTGTGTGTGTGTGTGTGTGTGTGTGTGTGTGTGTGTGTGTGTGTGTGTGTGTGTGTGTGATCAAGTCTGCATTCCACAGGCCGTACATGCTGCGTGACCCGCGTCGTCTGCATTCCCTTGGTGCACCAACTTCCGCCCTCAGCAACATCTACAGCAACTTCACCCTTCCTAAACTCCTGTCTGCATCTCCCGCATGGTCATCGAGCCTATTCAATCATAGGCGTGAGTTGTGGCTTATCAAACCTAACCTCCCATCGCTGACTCTTGCTTGGCTACCCTGGCAACTCACGCGGGAAGAGTTGACGGTGACTTTACTCGCGCAAAGTACGCCGGGGATGGATGTCGAGTTCCATTGCCGGGTTTTTCGAACTCGAAGCATTTAGAATAGGATGCAACGGGATAGATTTGTTGCCCTTCTGTGGAAGAGGATTGGGAATGAGTTAGGATTTACAATTTTGTGTTTATTTTGATAAATAGCAGTATTATTTGGTTGTTTATGATGGCATATCACTTTTATTAAATAATTTCTTAACTGCTTTTTATCTAAAATATTAAGGATCTGAATTATTTCATCATTGATTTTATTAATCATGAATAATTGTTTATGAAAAATAACATGAATGAGTATGAATATTCATATTTCATATTTTACACATCTGTATTTTTGAGGATATTAGCGTCCAAAAGTGTTCTAACTCAGACTAGCGTATATTAAACATTTTGTTGATTTAAGATTTCCTCTATATCATAAACATTGATATCTTCACGTTATTGCAGTACCATCATGAAGTACAGTGCCCTGACGTGAATGTTTCGATGCTCATGTCAAAGATGAAGCTCGAAACTGATAAAACATTTCATATATGTATTGTAAGACAACTTGTCTAAAACCCTTTGGACGTGTATACCTTCATGTATCATAAATAATCGAGTCTATACTTATGATTATATCCCAAATTATGATGGTAGTTATAGGCGTGTGTTGTGACTTAGCGACTGCAACGGCGCGCCACCGGAATCATCTTAAGGCCCAAGTTACACCACTTACAGCGAATCTTCTGCGTCTCTTCAACTCCTCCCAATCTTAGATATTAAAGAAGAGCAGCTCCAATCGCTCTGCAATAAGCTGCTGAACAACCCTCGCCCCCGCCATCTGCTACCTCCCTCGGACTCTACCCCCCCCTCGCGCCCTACGTTCCTGCAACAAGCTGGTAGCCATCAAAGCCGCTTGGATCGCTACAGAAGCCCATCCCAATGATCGTTAGGCTACTTAATGAACATTAATGGGTGGCTGCTTCATCCACAGGGTGATGTGAAGCGATTGTGTGGTAGTCTTAAGGGATATGTGAGGTAATTATCGTGCATTGTTTTTTCTTTGAATATTGTTCAGTAATGTGTGTTTAGCCTATTCATGCAAAAAGAAAAAAAAATTGAGGAGACCCTCTGGTATCCCCCAAAATCCCATAGCAACGCCCTTAGAAACGAAGATGCAAAACTCGGCGGTCTTCGGCAATCCCCGGTTGTGGCGTCATTCCCAGAATCAGGGCGAATTTTGTTGAATAGCATAATACACACAGTGCACCGCGTCAAGGATATCACGAAATTGTCCCAGTTTCAAGCTATCAAGGTTTGTAACAAAGGATGCCGCGGTGTTATGTAGCAATTCATTGTTCCCATTCATGTCACCAGCTATATGAATGGCCAAAAGACCGCGACAGAGCAAGGAAGTGGACACGTTTTGTGTATGCCTAGCGGAGCAACTTTCAGCCTGTGCTAACCAGCGTACTTTGCCTGAAACACTTCGAGCCCGATTGCTTTGCGAACAGAATGGCTTGCGACATGGGATTTGCAAAACGGTAGGCCATTTCCAATTTATATTTGTCATGATCACAACAGCGCAAAACAAACTGAAAGAGCGCTTTTGCTTGGCGGCGTAGCAAACGTTCACTGCGTGGGTACGACACAGTGTGCCGAGTGCATTGCAAGTGTGCATGTATTACTACACAGAGGTAGGGTAGGTACACCCCAAAAAGCACAACACAAATAAATACCGATGCCCCTCCACTCGCGAATGGATGTAGGCCTACGCCACTGCCCAAGATATAACCTCAGTTAACCTGTTTGGGTGGGAGCTTGAAACACCTGGTCTTTACAGTAGGATCAGAGATTACCCCTGCTATCGAGGGAATTGAAGTGGATGGGAGTTGAGGTGGCTGCCCTCTCGGTGGTGAGGAGACCTGACAGTGTCACGATGGTCATCATCTCCAGGTAGGAGCCATAGCCATCTCCAGCCGACTTCAGAGGTGTCTCCAGTTGATAATTATATTATGGCATTGAGACTGAAGCATGCTTTTGGCCAAAGAATTTTGGCTTTGGGTCTCTTATCGCTGTGCACACTCTTACTGATGGGAAAGAGGCATTCTATGCCAAATTGACATCAGTGGTAGAGAAATGCCCCCGGTGAGACATTCAAATTGTACTGGGCGACTTCAATGCAGTATCCGGATAATTGAGCTGGCTACGAGATGTCTGTCGGTTCCCATGGCTCGGGAGCTGATCTCGGAAACAGAAACAGCCTCTTTTGCTGGGATTTTGCTAGGTCACAGTGAATGGGGATTCCTGGCTCCTGGTATCAGTGCTCCAATCTGCATCGCTAGACTTGGTACAACTATACGGGTATTGTGGCCAAGGAGATCGACCACATCCTTGTTAGCACTCACTGGAGGATCCTTCAGAACTATGTGGTTTATAGGAGTGCTGAGTTCTATGTCACTGACTATAGATTGGTTGTAGCGACCCTGCAAGTTCACTTCAAACCCCCCCGTCTCCAGTGGCCACTCTAGGGTGTTTCACTAGACAGACTAGGAGAAGAGGAGTGTGCGTGTAGGTTCACTGCAGCAATCTCTGATCGGTTAATAGTGCCTGAAAATCTGACAGGCCTTGCAGTCCTATGGAGTTCCATTATGTGGGAAACACTCAATGCAGCCCAGGAGTCCATTGGTGAACGTCCGAGGACAAGGTAGTATTTTATCTTGCTGGAGACGGAGGCCACAGATGCATATATATACATATGAATATGTATAAATATATATACATATATATATCCATATGTATATGTATAAATATACATACATATATATTTATATACACATACATATATATACACATATACATATATACAAATATATAAATGATATATACATATATACAAATATATAAGTGATGTATACATATATATGTATATATAATATATATACATACATATATACATATATATATATATATATATATATATATTATAATATATATATATATATATACATATATATACATATATATTCATGTCGTGCGCGGATGGACGCGTGTCCCTCTCTGCGCCCACTGAGGCAGAATCACAGAAAGGCTGATGAAGTTTTGTTTCACTCCGACAAAGAAAAACGACATCATCAGGGGTAATAAAGAGCCGTCGCGATAGCCCCTGCGAGCGAAGCCGTAAAGCCGGAGGGAAGCCTTTACGAGCGGGCGAGGGACCCCCCCCCCCTCACACACACACATACCCAGCGACATCGTGGGAATTCTTGGCGCGTGGGAGACTCTTGACGTCCACCTGGAGAAGTGTCCGTTTTGGGGGTTATGTCGTTTCAGTCGCCGCTTCAGCTTCAGTTTGCCATTTCAGACGCCGCTTCAGTCGTCGTTTCAATTCGCTATTTCAGACGCCGTTTCAGTTTGCCTTTTCATGCGCCGCTTCAGTCGTCGTTTCAGTTTGCCATTTCAGACGCCGCTTCAGTCTGTCAGTTCAGTCGCCGCTTCAGTCGTTTCAGTCTGCCATTCAGTCGCTTCAATCACCAATTCCGAGCGCCGTTTCAGTCGCCCCTTCAGGCTCTCGGCTTTGCATGCTGTGGGCGGCGGGCGGTGGGCGGCGAATCAGGCCATCACGTCCTTCGCTGCTGCTTGCACTTTGCATAAATCGCGAGGCGGGAGCGAGAAGCATGGATGTGCGTGGATGTTGTGTATCAATAGTGTGCGAGGTGGTGTGTGTGTGTGTGTTTGTGTGTGTGTGTGTGTGTGTCTGTGTGTGTGGTGTGTTTGGTGTGTGTGTTGTGTGTGTGTGTGTGTTTGTGTTTTGTGTGTTTGTGTGTGTGTGTGTGTGTGGTGTGTGTGTGTGTGTGATGTGTGTGTGTGTGTATGTGTGTGTGTTGAAAGACAGAGAGAGAGGATAGTAATAATGTTCACGTTGGGTTTTGATTTCCAAAAATAGACAGAAAAAAACATCCAAACTTCTTTCCCAAAGAATCAAACTTCACAG
>NW_020868936.1:654924-657424 GCF_003789085.1 Penaeus vannamei
ATGGTGGATGGACGTGGGCGGTAACTCATCTTTGCATATGTGTGTGTTGTTGTTGTTAAGGTTGTTGTTGTCGTTGTGTTGTTTGTTGTTGGTTGTTTGTTTTTGTGGTTTTTGTTTTTGTGTTTGTTATTATTGTTGTTGTGGTTTTGTTGTTATTTTGTGGTTGTTGTGTTTTTTGTTGTTGTGGTTTTTTTGTTGTTGTTTATTGTTGTTTGTTTATTGTTTGTTGTGTTGTTGTTCTTGTTGCTTGTGTTCTGTTGCTTGTTTATTTGTTGTTTTGTTGTTGTTCTTGTTGCTTGTTATTTGTTGTTGTTGTTGTTGTTTGTTGTTGTTTGTTTGTTGTTGTTGTTGTTCTTATTATGTTTGTTGTTGTCTGTTGTTGTTTGTTGTTGTTGTTTCTTTTTATTGTTGTTGTTTGTTGTTGTTTTTGTTGTTGTTTGTTGTTGTTTGTTGTTGTTTGTTGTTGTTGTTTGTTGTTTGTTGTTATTGTTTTGGAGAGGTTTCCGTATGTTTGTATGTGTATTTCTGTTTGTTTATGCGTGTGTTTTTGTACTTTGTTTCTACATGTGCTTGTGTTTCACTTTCAGTTTCACTTTTACTCCAAACTTTTTTTTACCCATTCGTCTAGCACTACATATATCGTTATATAATAGTCTCCTACACACACACACATACACACAGACACACACACACACACACACACACCACACATACACACAGACAGACACACACACACACACCACACACACACACACACACACACACACACACACACACACACACACACACACAACACACACACACACACACACACACACACACACACACACACACACCGCACATATATATATATATATATATATATATATATATATATATATATATATATATATATATATATATATATATATATATATATATATATATATATATATATCAGGCTTGTGCTTGCCGTGACCTACTCAACATGAAAGAGATTTCTTTCTGCGAAAAATAGAAGATGAAGAAGCAATAATACGGTATCACAATATCTGCAGTGGGAAATAAAATATGAATGTTGTTGTTGTTGTTTTATGTTGCTGTTTGTTTTTGTTGTTGTTGTTTATTGTTTGTTGTTGTTCGTTACTCTTGTTCTTGTTTGTTGTTGTTTGTTACTCTTGTTCTTGTTTGTTGTTGTTATTCTTGTTTGTTGTTGATGTCGGTTGTTATTGTTGTTGTTGTTTGTTGTTGTGGTTGTTGTTGTTGTTGCTGTTGCTTGTTGTTTGTTATTATGTTTGTTGTATGTTGTTGTTGTTTCTTTTTGTTGTTGTTGTTGTTGTTTGTTGTTGTTGTTGCTTGTTGTTTCTTTTTGTTGTTGTTTGTTGTTGTTGTTTTGGAGAGGTGTCCGTATGTTTGTATGTGTATGTCTGTGTATTTGTGTTTCACTTTCAGCTGCACTTTTACTCCAAAGCTTTTCTACATATATAGCACTACATATATCTTTATATAAAAGTCTCCTACATATATATATATACGTACATTATATATACATATATATATATATATATATATATATATATATATATATATTATATATATATATATATATATATATATATATATATATATATATATATATATATATATATATATATATATATATATATATATCAGGCTTGTGCTTCCGTGACCTTACTCAACATGAAAGAGATTTCTTTCTGCGAAAAACAGAAGATGAAAAAACTTTGATACTGTATTGCAATATCTGCAATTGGATATAAGATATGAATATAAATTTTATAAAGCACGCCTGTAGTCTGATCAAATAGAAACCGAAGCAAACACAGACGCACACACATTATCATTATCATCAACATTATGGTTATTATTATCATAATTATCATTATTGTTATGATCATCATTATTATTATAATTATTATCATTATCATCATTATTGTTATTATCATTATCATCATTATCATTATCATTATCATTATTATCATTATCATCATTATCATTGTTATTATTACCATTATTTTATCATTATCATATTATTATTATATTATTATTATTATTATTATACTATTGTTATTATCATTATTTCATTTATTATTATCATTATTATCATCATTATTATCAGTATCATCATTGTTATTATTATTACTACTATTATCACCATTATCTTTATCTGAATTATTATCATTATTATTGTTGTTATTGTTACTGTTATTGTTATTATCATTTTATTATATTATTACTATTATTATTGATATCCTTATATAAATCATTATTATTGTTGTTATTGTTACTGTTATTGTTATTATCATTTCTATTATTATTATTACTATTATTATTGATTATCCTTATGATCATAATCATCATTATTATTATTACTATTATCAAGTTATCTTTTTCGTCATTATCATTAATAGTATCACTTGTATCATTATCATTAGTATCACGATATTATCATTACAATACTCTATTAACATGATTACACACGTCATTGCTAACATTGTCG
>NW_020868936.1:704924-712424 GCF_003789085.1 Penaeus vannamei
ATATATATATATATAATATATATATATATATATATATATAATATATATATATATATATATATATATATATATATATATATATATATATATATATATATATATATATATATATATATATGTTTGTATATTCTTTGTCCTTTACAGATTCTACAAATCAATCTCTCTGCAATTATTAAAAAAGAAGAAAAAAAAAAAAAATTCCTACCGCTTCATTATCTCTGGATCTGAGTACTTCAGGAAAGAACGCCCGCTGAAACTTGGCGTTAGAACCTGCGTGACCACTCGACTCCTGCAGTGCTCATCCTTGAATCCCAGAGGGCATCGGCATGTGTAGGTAGGGCCATGCGGCTCACATACTCCACCATTGTCACATGGGCGCTCGGAGCATGGGTGATCACAAGAACCGACATTACTACCAGACACTGCTCCAGAAACCAAATGGATCGGTCGTCCATTCAGTGATAACTGTTTACAAAGAAAGAGGTTGAAATAATGGTGTAAGTACAAATGTAGTGGACTAAATGAAATATCACATTTCTATAGTACAAGTATCTCTTATCTTATGTAGACAATTGTAGCTCACTTTCAATGGACTTTTTCATTTAAAGAGATTTATAATGGTATCTGTATGATAGGTACTTTTTCAGCCTGTTTTGCATTCTCTTCATGATTAAGAGCATTTAGCCCTTGTTTGTCTATAGAGGGCATTGTGTTTATGACATGACTGGTCATTTCCTGCAGTCACACCAAAATATGATGACACTAACAGAAAGAATGAGTGTGTTGAACTCTAGGAGAGAAATCCAACATATTTTATGTATGTACAGCCTGTTGGTTGTATATTTGGGGTGCATTAGTACACTGCAGTAATAAATAAGCCTACGGGAGGTTATTCCATGTAAGGCATCTGTCACAGTGAAAGAGTCACATTGTGCATTTGCTTTCTACAGCCCTCCTACAACACAAGAATCAACACATGTTGAAAATGTTGATGTGAAGTTTAATAAGTAGTAAACTCCTCCTTCCACACCCTAAATCATCTATGCAATATCTACTTTTTCAAAACAACTTTCCTCTGCACTAATAGATGTACTTATATACTTGAGCAATAATTTTTAATACTATACACAGTACTCTTCATAATACAGCAGTGCAAATAAGTCTAAAAAAAAAAATGCTCTTTCCTTTTTTATTTATCAAACTAAATAGGGTAAAACCATCCACTCACACCAAACAATAACAAAGACATACATGTACACAGCAACAAGAGATTTTCACCTTTTGTATACAGCCCACAAAGGCCTGTGATGCTGGTAGTATTGGCTGAGAGACCGAGGTGGGTGGGATGCCTCCAAGATACAGAGGATGTGAGAGAGACAGCATAGTGAAACCACCAGGCGTCAGACCACTCACAACAGGTTGGTCATCAACATACAACCAAGCCCATCGGCCAGTTCGAGAGACTCGCACTGAGTGCCACACGCCAGGACGGATTGGGTAGGCTGACCTAAGGGAGAAATCAAGGTACATATGCTCTTATTATTGTATGCAGACCTAAATTAATATACACCACATAAGCGCATGGATAGATAAAACAGAAAACATTATTCTAATAACTTTACTGAACATATAATAATCCTAAAATTGGCAATATATGGAATACAACAAATCATTTTATGATTCTGAAAAATTAATAATTCAAACTTTAATTGAATTTCACAACTAAATATACACTATTATGGCTATATATAATCACAAAGATGACAAAACTTTTTCTGTTGTACTGAAACCTAATACAACAGAGATGCAAAATAGTTATTAATAATCCCCTGCAATGTTCTTCACTTGGAAACTTTTAAATTATCAACCAAAGTTAAGAATGGTTTGACTAACCGCAACGTTAGCATTCCAGATCCCAAATCAATTGTGAACAGAACATGGGCCTGGGAGAGCGTGACGGCAATGAAGTCACTGGAGCCATCTGATCGATGTCCCTCATACAGCATAATGCCATCTGTGGAGGCTGCTCGGAACACTAATTCCAGCTCAAGCCATGACAAGACAGAGCCTCCAAGTGCTGGGAACACTAAGTGGGCAGAGCCATTGAAGGAAGGAACCTAGAGAGAAAAGGAATTCATTCTTAGTTTTGTGAATATTAACAAAAAAAACAAGTAGATCCAACTGGACATATATGTTATCTGTCTCCTGCCTCAGAGTACAAATCTACATTTTTTAACATTTATGCCCCTACTCCAAAATATCCACATGTTCTTGACAATAGTATCAAATCAAGATAACTGATTCTGCAAATTTAGTTATGTCTATCAATCTAGATTAGATCAACTGAGAGATGAGTGCTTTAGCTTTACTGTCATAAGCTGTAAAAATTACAACCTTAGTGACAAATCCACAAACCAATCCCCAGAAAATATCTGATCAAGTTAGTTAGCATTTCTAGGATTCAGGCAAAAAGTCTGTAGATTATTTTATGGTAGTTATAAGTTATGTATGTTTCTGTTTCACTTTAATTAACTGTAACTGATATTGCTGCATTTAATCCAAACTATGAATGACTAACCTCAAGATTTAGTTGCTTTTCACAGAAATCCCCAGCATAGCCAAGTGGGCACAGGCATATAGGAGCAGCTGGAGGAGGAGGAAAGAAAGCAGGTGGAGGAGTGGCGGCTGAATTGGAGTTGTTCCTGGTATCCTGAACTGATGCCACACATTTTCCTCCATGCTGGCATTCTACTTCACTGCAAGCATCACCTATGCATTCACCTACAAAGAGATGTGTTCATATTAGAAGAAAATTGAAGAGTTTAATCTGAGAGAGCATTTCTTTTTCTTCTTCTTTTTAAACCAAGGAATCTCATTCATAACAATTAAGCATAATGCAAGTGTAAAATTTAATTGTACTATCTATACATAAACAACACTACAGTGAATTAATATAAGAGAACAATTCATAACAAACTGTCTGACAATTCCTTTCAACCATACTAAACATACTTATATCAAAGCCATCAAGAGCAGCATAATCTGATGAGGGATTGGGTTCCCTGAGCACATCGTTCTTGTGGAAACGGTAAACATGGTCATTGATTTGCAGTCGTCTGACACATCCCTGTAGGCCAGTTGTCACACCAAGACGCACTGCAAGGGATGTCAGGTTGTTGGAGCCCCCAACATAAAGGGGTTCACGGAAAGTGATCCTTGAGAAGAGTCCCTGGCAGGAGGAAGGATTTTATAAGTAACAACATCTCATCTGTAAACATGTATACTCATGTATATACATTCGTGAATATTTTCCGATATCCAGTAACACCTGCTTGTAAACAAACTATGGCCTACTTTCATGAATGTAACAAGCTGGTTTGTCAATTGTAAAATAAACCATTTCATGTTTCTATAGATATTATAGTTCTTTACTGTAGCTACTAAAAAATCAGAAAATTATTTGCAGAATAATAACAGTATTAATCTGGTTTTAACAATAACAACAAAATTATACATACAGATTTGCATATATGAAAGTATATAATATATATCTTTGTTCAAATTACATTCCTATACCTCAAACATGCACCAAGTTTACATCTAAAGTACAGAACATTCAAACCACATACCATAACCATATGTAAATTCAAATTAATTCACAGTGAAGGCAACATAAGCTAAATATTATTACTCTAAAGGGGAATATCATTGAAAGTGAGTTAGTATCTAATGCATCTTCAAAAAAAGGAGTAGTACTTTAAATAAACAAAAATAATAATTTAAAAATTACACCTTTAGAGTAATAGTTTTCATACGAATATGTGACCATAAAACTTCTCTCTACAAGCACTTACCTCAGACCGGCCTTGAATGTGGTGGCCATCGTTGAGCTGCAGCCAAACGTCCCAACGGTGCCGATACACAGTCAGCCGGTTCCACTCGCCCATGTGCACTCCCTCAGGGGAGCGCACAGACCCTGCACCTGAACCACAGTCCCATCTGCAATTGGATGTTTCACTAAGAAAACCTCATGTTATATTATTAAGAACTATAAATAGATCATTTTATGTTATCAATCAATCAGTACCTATAAAGAAGGTTTAATAGATATTTACACATTCAAAAGTTTTTAATAATCCTTGTGACCTTTCAAAATCATTATAGTCTCACACAAAAAGTCTATCAAAATGTCTATTGACTTT
Organism: Penaeus vannamei; assembly: GCF_003789085.1. Lineage (NCBI taxonomy): Eukaryota > Metazoa > Arthropoda > Malacostraca > Decapoda > Penaeidae > Penaeus > Penaeus vannamei. Next base: position 709,127 of record NW_020868936.1, read on the forward strand.
ACTAGCAACGATACACAATGAATCAACTAGTAGACAAAGTGCTAAATCTTACTTCACAGGGTCAACACAAAAAAAAATCATTACTTGACATAAGTAACCTGGACATTATAACAATTATTCTCTTTCTCATTCTCTCTCATTTTCCCTTTCACACTCTCCCTCATCCCTCCTTCCCTGGAAATTATTCCTTCCTCTCCTTCCTTCTTCTCTTCCTTCTCTTCTTCTTCTTCTTCTTCTTCTTCTTCTTCTTCTTCTTCTTCTTCTTCTTCTTCTTCTTCTTCTTCTTCTTCTTCTTCTTCTTCTTCTCTTCTTCTTCTCTCCTCCTCTCTCTCTCTCTCTCTCTCTCTCTCTCTCCTCTCTCTCTCTCTCTCCTCTCCTCTCTCCTCTCTCTCTCTCCTCTCCTCTCTCTCTCTCTCTCTCTCTCTCTCTCTCTCTCTCTCTCTCTCTCTCTCTCTCTCTGTTTCTTTTCCTTTCCCTTTCTCTCTCTGTTCTTCCATTTTCCCTCCCTCATTCTTTTTTCTCCCTCTCTCCCTCCCATACTCCTTCTCTTCCTTTTCTTTTTACTCCCACTCTTACTCATTTCTCTCCCTTTCCCTCTCCCTCTCCTTCTCCTTCTCCCTCTCTTTTTCCCACAACCACAACCACAACCACTCCCACTCCCTCTCCCTCTCCTCTTCTTCCCTCTTGGTACCTTACCTGAACTCAACATAGCCGTTGAGGAGCACTGCAGCCATGAAGTCCCCACTGAGGTCGTCATTCTCTCCTGACACCAACAGGACTCCATCAGGACTCTCAGGCTTGAACTCCAGTGTGAGTTGGACATCCCTGTAAGCTTCCCGAAGAGGGGCAAAGGCTACCCACGAAGAGCCATGGAATCGAGCCGTTTCTATCTGAGGACCTGGGGACAAATTTAATTATTAGACTCTTTGGGAAAATGGAGTCTGTTAGAGTAATTTGGAATAAAAAAAAAATACTGATAAATGCTGTGATCATAAATTAGTTTGAGAATCTCTTGCCTCCTGAACTCAAATCCTTGTATCATGCATTCTTATTCTGATCAAAGGTTCTCTGCAAGCTTATTTTTTCCATCGATATGAATTCCCTCTTTCCAAAGGTTTCATTAAATAAAGCCATGCAGCATTTTTCATACTCGTCTATTCATTAGCTCCAGGTGAGTTTTATTTTCTCCCTTCAAAGCTAATCAGCAAATCAACAGAAATTACATTGTCATGAATGAAAAAAAAAAAAAGATTATTGAAACAAGATTAATGAATGTATGAATAAATTTCTTTGCAGATAAATCAAAATCCTAAGATCAACAAGTACCAAATTATGGTAAACAACAAGTAGCAAATTATGGTAAAGAACATATAACATACAATTTAGAAATGCAAGTGTTTCTTTGATTTCACATTCAGCCAGTTAACAGAGCTCAATGGGACAGGACTTTTAAATACACTGTTTTATGTTTTATGGGTATTTGGTTTTACAGTTAACAAAGTTGCATTATAGTATCTTTGACAATTGTGACATAAGAGCATTAGTTAGTTACCTTTGGAAAACTTCCTTGCTACAAAATGAGGCTCATTTTCCTATTCATGAATTCAATCATCTATTCAATTGAACCCAATTCTATTTGCGTAAGTTATATACAGACTGATTTTTGTACACTGTACTATGATAAATCATTGGCTGCATAGAATGGATCAGTAGAATAATGCTGTGTTTCTGGGTTATAAGCGTTAACCCATCAATACTTATTTGGACCATCTTGTTTTAGATTTTTTTATAATACATTATAACTGTACTTCTCAAATAACCGTTGGACAAACTTTTTTTTTTTTTTTTTTTTTTTTTTTTTTTTTTTTTATAGGACACTTCGTATGTTTCATTCTTCAAGATTATCTAACCTTGATATAGCTGCAGTGTCATGTGATACTGAAAGCACCTGCAGAGACAGGACCAGATCAAATTTGTCCTGCCACTAAACTAAATATATCAATAAATAAATGTCTGCTCTATAACCCCTCTGGTGGATGGAAGCATGAAAAGCAATAGGTACTACACACATTTCTCACGCATAAGTACTCATATAAGAGCAGAATGTACATGCCTGGATGACAATAGCGGCCTGCATGTCCTAGGGGGCACATGCACCTTGAGATGCCAGCCTGAGTATCCACATGGCAATGCCCTTTTCCACAATCCATTTCACACTGAAAATAAAACAAAATTTTAGGGATAGCTTATTAAGACTGTTAAAAAAATCTTTAATTGATAAATGCAGTCACTCACTAAAAGCATGTACCAAACAATTGTTTTACTATCTAGTTCATAACTGGTTTAGCTGGCTGCTGATTGCCAAATGCAAAAAAAAAAAAAATCACACACACACATACATATATATATAATATATATATATATATATATATATATATATATATATATATATATATATATATATATATATATATATATATATATATATATATATATATATATATATATATATATATAATATATATATGCATATATGTATATCTATATATATATATATATATATATATATATATATATATATATATATATATATATATATATATATATATATATATATATATATATATATATATATTATATTTATATATTTATACATATATATTTATATATATATATCTATATATCTATATATATATCTATATATTTATATATTTATATATATTATACATATTACATATACATACATATACATACATATATACATACATATACATATATATATATATATATATATACATATATATGTATATATATATATATATATATATATATATATATATATATATATATATATATATATATATATATATATATATATATATATGTATATATATATATATATATATATATATATATATATATATATATATATATATATATATATATATATATATATATATATATATATATATATATATATATAATATATATATATATATATATATATATATATATATATATATATATATATATATATATATATATATATATATATATGTATATATATGTATATATATGTATATGTATATATATATAGTATATATATATATATATATATATATTACAATTTGTTTGTGTTGCATTAATCAACCTGCGTGACTAAAAGCAAGATGTGTATGTGCGGAGTAATGTCACAGCTTGTAAGACTGCCTGAGCATGAAATTGAACAAAGAATGGAGATATTAAGATTATATGGATGGGAAATGACTAGCAAATAATCATATAGTTTAATTCTATT
>NW_020868936.1:717424-724924 GCF_003789085.1 Penaeus vannamei
CCGCCTCGTTCTTGGCTCGTTGCTCGCGGAGGACAGCGGCCGCGGACCTTTCACCTTCCCTCAAATGGCACGCTATTGATTGCGAGGCCCAGACACGCACGCTGGTGGCCAGGTGGGTGATGAGTGCGTGAGTGAGTGTGTGTGGTGAGTGAGTGAAGTGAGTGAGTGAGTGAGTGAGTGGGGCGATATAGTATATATATCACAACACACACACAACAACACACACACACACACACACACCAACACATACACACACACACACATAAATACATACATACATATATAAATGAATAATAGATATGATATATATATATATATATATATATATATATATATATATATATATATATATATATATAAACATAAGTATACATATATATATATATATATATATATATATATATATATATATATATCATGCATATACAATTACATTAATAATTGCTTACATATTTCAAGATCATTATTTATTCGACATTTAAAAAGTGTGTTGGTTCTATTTTCAAAGATATATTTTTGTTTACATATTTTTTACATATCTAAAGGCATATCAATATAGCAAAATGTTGTGTTATAACAAATAACAAATAAGAATAAATTATGATAATCATTTATAAATGGTTTGTTTGTTTAAATATTGCCAATGCATCTGGGGGAAAGCATTCAGTTTGTTATTTTAACAATTTCTCGTCAGACGAGTCCTGCCTTCATCCCGAACAAAGGTAAGCTTAGTTCTGGGATTTAAAGTCGTGTTTTACCCTGATGTCATAGACTGCAATGCTTGATAAGTGCATTAACGTAATTGTTAAATCCATTTGTACTGATATATGATAATGTAGACGAGTCCTGCCTTCCCCTTGAACACAGAGGAGAAACGGTAGAAAATGCGGCAAGAACAGCACACCATAATGCTTTGTTTGAGAAAGAATATTTGTTATTTATTCAGTTATTTTAGTGATCCGCGGATACAGCAACGGAAGTAGTCGTAGGTGACAGTTCCGGTGGTATCAATGAATAGTTTGAGAAGGAAATTAGTTATTAGAGTGAAGTGTAAGAGAGAGGAATTGGAAGGATTAAAAGAAGGGGAATGACTGGCTTATGTCCTGGGAACATCAGGGAAAGAACACTGTTAGACTAGGTGTGAGGATCTCGATTCCATCTCATGTGTATTTTTATTTTGTTTTGTTAAAATGTTATTGATTCATAATTAGTAGGAAAAGGGAGGGTATAAAGTTAACCTTAGATATAATATTAAGTTAAGTTAAGAACATGGCTTGTTTTATCATGATAGTAATTGCCATGATTTACATAATGATATGCCATCTGTTCATTATCATTTATTTATTGAAAAAAATATGAATGGTTACAAACGTTTCTATGACCGTTAAAATTTGGCTTACAATCAAGAGGAATGAACTAATTCCCACACCCACGAGCCTTAAAGACCGTTAGGTTAGGCTACCCAAGAAGATTTAACTGTACAGTAAATGTTGTTAGAATAGGCCTACATTTGAATAAATTAGCACAAAAAATCTCTAATACGACACACACACACACACACACACACACACACACACAACACACACACACACACACACACACACACACACACACACACACACACACACACACACACACACATACATTCATGTTCACTGCTTCGCCCGTTATTCATCTCTTTTTATCTCGCTGGACATGCAAGTGTCATGTTATCTTTTCCCTTCCGCATGAGCCATATATTGCCATGACACTAAAAAGTCGCGGTAGCGTCACGTGACCAAGTGATGTAAAGACTGTTATTTATTATTCAAGCCGTGTATCGTATAATTCACCTATTTCATCTTATTGAATATACCCTATATATGTCTCTACTTCAAACAAATACAAACTCACATTCCTTGCCCAATTAACCCAGATATCACAAACAACAAAGACACAACATCTGCCTTTCCATATACCACAGCCAGTTCTCGACGCGTCTCTATCACCAATTAAGTCATCGCGTTCTGACCTTAGGCTTACTTCCCTTACATGTATCAATTCATCAGACGCAACAGAAGGCCTTTGTTTACGTCTGTGTAAAGGTCGTCACGCAGCCAGTGCTTCCTCTGTCGGAATTCAGAATTCAGACACCTTTAAATGAACACGTCTTTGTCTATCGTCCCATTAGACCGCTCGGCTCCTATACGACTACGAGTATTCTGCCACAGTGAACTTGAAGTACAGAACACTCGTCTCGCTGCAACTTTCCCCAACTTATGGTCTGCTGTTGAACTTGGAAACTCACACACATTACCACTGAGCAGCATTTGCCCCTACGGACTCTGCCGCTAACCGAAAAGGGAGGGAGAGAGAGAGAGAGAGAGAGAGAGAGAGAGAGAGAGAGAGAGAGAGAGAGAGAGAGAGAGAGAGAGAGAGAGAGAGAGAGAGAGGAGAGAGAAGAGAGAGAAGAGAGAGAGAGAGAGACAGAGAGAGAGAGAGAGAGAGAGAGAGAGAGAGAGAGAGAGAGAGAGAGAGAGAAGAGAGAGAGAGAGAGAGAGAGAGGGGAGGGAGGGAGAGAGGGAGAGAGAAGAGGAGACAGACAGACACAGACACAGACAGACAGACAGACAAAGAGATTAGGAGCGCCTGAACATCCTCAGTCGCGGGGCAGAGAAAGCGCGACCCCCCGTCCCTGCCCCCAAAGAGTCCTTTGCAAAGACGAAGGGCCTTTCAAGCGAACTCGGGGAGCTCGGCGCCAGAGTTCCACGCAGCTGACGAAGGAACGGCCGGGGGGGGGGGGGGGTCACTGCTGCGGACAAGGGCTTCTGGCCTTGGGGAGGGGGAAGGATGAAGGGTTTGGGGGAAGGGAGGATGGGCGAGGGAGATGGGAGTGGAAGGGCGGGAGAAGGGGAAGGGGCAAAGGGAGGGAGCAGGGCAAGGGCAAGAGGAAGGGGGAAAGGGAGAAGGGAAGGGGGGAAGGGGGGGGGGCGAGAGGCGTGGAGGAAGGGGGGCGGGGGCGGAGCGACTGCGAGCACGGAAATTGGAACGCTGGAAAAACTTTTGTTACCCGACAAAAGAAGAGGAGAGGGCTTCCAGGTCGTGAATGCAAATGCAGCTTAACAAAGAGTAATATAGTATCACTGAGGCCGCTAGAAGAGAAAAATCGAATAATTCCCCCCAAAAAGGCCTTTTCAGAATAAGTGTTTTTCACAATAAAACGGCTAATCTCCCTTTTTTTCTAAACCTAAAACAATAACACCAACGTCAACACAAGCTTTCAAAAGGCAGTTCCTAGCCGCTCGGTGTCCACGCCAACGGGAAATATTTTCAGTCTCCAAAAGCAACACTTAATCCTGAATCATAAAGACCACGGATTAAATAAACTGGCAAGAAATGGAAAATGTTCTGTTTGTGAACCCCCGCGCGTTCAACTCTTCTTAATGCTCGCGCAAAAAGTCATAGCTGTTGGTTAATGGCCGCATTCATTGTAGAAAAAAAGACAATGAAAACCACGCTGGGGTATTCTTATACTAAAACAGGCGTAACACACTCAGCCAGCATAATAATGAAACCATTTTCGCTATTGTTATTATAATTTTTCATACTTTATTGTCATTATTATTATTATCATTATCATCATTCAATCCTGCATAATCAGCTACAAATTAACCACTCTGAAGATCACACTCGGATTTCACTCAAAACGCGCATAAACATCATCCGAGATCGCCGCAACACGACCCCCTCGCTGGTACCCCCCCCCTCACACTTACAAACATAGACTCGCCGCTGGCAATTCGAGTCCCGTTCTGTCACCAGGGACGATCTCACGCTATAAATCGACCATATTAAGGGCTTCCGTTAACTGCAGGTATTGGCTCGCTTACCTGTGCTTCGCGAACCCGACTGGCGTTCGTCCCTACCCGAGGCTTCGAGGACAGTTCACAAGGGATAAGACGGTCTGTAGCAACCACAGGCGCCCCTTTACTTGTCTCGCATCTCGAGAGTTTGTGAGATTTACCAATACTTAGAGCATATGTATGTATATGTATATGTGTATATATATGTATATGTATGCGTATGTGTAAGGGTATATATACATATATTCATATCCATATCCATATACATATACATATACATACATAAAATATATATATATAATATATATATATATATATATATATATATATATATTATATATATATATATATTTATATATATATACATATATACATTTAAATATGTATACATACGTATATATATATATATATATATATATATATATATATAATATATATATTCATAAAAATACAAACACATGTATATATCTATAGACATCTCTCTCTCTCTCTCTCTCTCTCTCTCTCTCTCTTCTCTCTCTCTCTCTCTCTCTCTCTCTCTCTCTCTCTCTCTCTCTCTCTCTCTCTCTCTCATCCCTCTCCCTCTCTCTCTCTCTCTCTCTCCTCTCTCTCTCTCTCTCTCTCTATCTCAACTCTCTCTCTCTCACACACACACACACACACACACACACACACACACACACACACACACACAATGTAATGTAACCAATCCACTACAAAGTGTTATGAATCACATCAAATAAACTGCAGCCAAAGGTAATTGACGCCTTTAATAGTTTCGCAATTCCTTTCATACGTGTCAGACATGGCGCTTGAAAAAGAAAATAAAAATCTGTTGCCAAGCCCAGTTCCTGCTTGTGACATGTCGGAAGATCACATTTCCGTTCATTTCTGCAGTGTTCTGGTTTAACCCTCGCCGTGTGTTCATCTACGAGTCTGTGTTGGTTGGCTGTTGGTCTGAAGGCTCGTTTTCATCCGAACTTCCTTTTCGACTGAGAATCGGTAGGATAAAAGTCAGCTGATTGATCGTTTGAAAAGTATTGTTGCAGAATGCATTCGATCTTATACTGGAAAACGGCTGTTGTGAATAATTGTGTATGATTGTATTTTTTTCATATTCATTCATAATACCTGTTGATGTAGAATAAAAATACATCACGGTAACATGTGTAAACAGACGAAATGAAACCGAAAGAAATGAACTTTATATACAATTTTAAAAAATCATTATTCCTTTGCTTCGTCTGATAAAAAGGAAAAGAAATATTGATTGACATGTCATTCATTCACCTCATCATTAGCGGTAATGAATTCTACAACGTAAAATATTTAATATAATACACTTTCAGAATCACGGGATTCTAGTGCACTCTCAACAGTTACGCATTTCGCCTTATAACGCATTACGTATTAAATATCTGCAATTATCAATTCTCATTCACAGCTTTCTCCATACGATCGTCAAGAGAGTCTTATCTTTACCAACATATTTCTCGCCAAGTGAAGATAAACAAAGAATTGCCAAGTGAAGATAAAGAATTGCCAAGTTGGACGCATTACAAAGCTCTGGTTATCATGGCAACTTCACCGCAGCGAGAGAAGGCGCCAAACAACTTCTTTTCTTCGGCCAAGCAACTTCCTTGTCTCTCTTTCCCTCGCTTTCTCTCTTTTATTTGTCACCTCGGCCAGCATCTCTCTCCCCTAATTTATTCTCTTTTTTTCAAATCTTCGTTCTCTTCTGTATATTTTTTTTTCTTTCTCTCTCTCTTTATTTTTTTCCCATTTCTCCATAGGCCCCCATTTTTTCTCTCTCTTTTTCTCTTCTACATATTTCTTTACTCCTCCCCGCTAGTCCATCCCTCTCCTATTTTCTCTCTATTCTCTATTTTCCTCACTTTTTCCCATCCTTTCTCTCTTCCCATTCTTCGTTGCCTTTTGACCCTAAACTTTTTACCTATTTTTTCACGATCTTTTTTCCTTCCGATGTCTCAAAACTTCCCTTAAACAAGTAAAGTTTCCTCGATGACGTCATTACGGAAACGGTTAATTCGTATTATAAAAATTGCATGTGATAAAAAACTTCAGAATTAACGACTTCATAATTCTTAACATCATCCTCTAACTTCATACACATACCTTCGTCTTTTCCAGAAATGGACAAATCACGTATACTATATCATACGAAACTATGGTGGATATACATTTTCATTTCTTTTTGATAATATTATTTTTCGGTTCAAACAGCATATCAGACTGCATAAACTTTGGACTAAACCGCAGTATGGAAGTCAATAAGGGAACTTGTGAAATAATAATAATAAGAAACAAAATAATATAATAATAATACTAACAATAACAATGATCATATAATAATAAAACGATAAATGAATAATAATAACAATAATAACAACAACAACAACAATAATAATAATAAAATAAAAAACGATGATGATAAATAATAATAATAATAAGAAAAAAAGAAAAATGAAAGAAAACGAAGAAATAAAAACAAAAAAAAAATAGTCAAACGATGAGCCCACACCTAAGATCCTACAACATCATCGAACTCCGAAACGAATTTGCTCCGATAAACAAATGAAAAAAACAACAAGACAAACTAACTCAAAACAATAAACAAACATCCCAGATTAAACACTCCTAAACCAACCATGTCACGAAAAGATAAAAAAAAGACGATAAAAGAAACCAGGGCAGCCTCCACAAAGAAATCTCATTAGGAGCGCAGCCGATTCTACGCTTTCAAAATGCCTTCACACACGCCCTCGACTCCAAAGGCCACCGAGGAGCGACGGGGAACGGCCCGCGAGTATCGGAACAGCTGCCGATACAACGAATCCGCGCTGTAGGTACACTCGGGCTTCCTTTGTTGGAGAGAAGCGGAAAGAAGTATCAAAATCGATTCCCATTTCGTCGGGTCTCCTGGCCATGGGGGAGGGTCGACGGGATGGGGTATGAGGACGGCGCTGCAGAGGGTATTGGGCTGTTCTGAATGCTTTTTTGGGTATGTTGTTTGTTGTTGATGTTTTTCGTTTATTTTTTTTTATTTATTTTTATTTTATTTTTTTTTTTGGGGGGGCGGATTTGTATCCTGTTCTTAATCCTCCTTTTTCTTCTTTTTTTCTTTCTTTTATTCTTTATTTCTCTTTTTTCTTGTTTCATGTCATTTCAGAGGGTTCTATAACCTGTTCTTATCATTTATTTTTTTTTTTTTTACACATTTTATTTAATTTCAGAGGGTTTGTAGGCTGGTCTTAATACTTTTATAATTCCCTTCTTTCTTATTCTTTTTTACTCATTTCATTTCACTTCAGAGGTTTTGTAACCTGTTCTTAAATACCTTTGTTTTGTCTTCGTTTTCTATTGATTTCATTTACAATTCATTCAACGAACTTATTGATCTCAATTTGTGATCTTCGTTAGTGTTGTAAAATCTAATATCACTTACTGATGTGGAAAAGGTTTGCAGGAGAATGAATAACTTCACAATACAATAAATGTATTCACAACCGGTTTCGAATTAATCTCCGTCAGATATTTTCATTAATTCCCATTCATGCCTTTTCTACATTTGTTGACATGAATACGGTTCAACATTAAATGCAAGACTGTGTTGTATTCGATGTATTTTTGAAAGGCT
>NW_020868936.1:727424-732424 GCF_003789085.1 Penaeus vannamei
TCCCACTCCATCTCCTCTTTTTTCCTCTCTTCTCCCTCTCCATCTTTTCTCTCTCTCTCTCCCTCTTCTCTCTTTTTCTCTCTCTCTCCCCTCTCCTCTCCTCTTCTTTCTCTCTCTCTCTCTCCCTCCATCTATCCTTCCTCTCCTCTCTCTCTCCCTATCCCTTCTCTCTCTTCTCTCTCTTCTCCTCTCCTCTCTCCTTCTCTCTCCTCCTCTCTCTCTCTCTCTTCTCTCTCCTCTCTCCTTTCTCTCTCTCCTCTCTCTCTCTCTTCTCTCTCTCCTCTCTCTCTCTCTCTCCTCTCTCTCCCTCTCTCTCTCTTCTCTTTTTCTCTCTCCTCTCTCTCTCTCTCTCTCTCTCTCCCTCTCTCCCTCTCTCTCTTCTCTCTACCCCTCCTCTCTCTCTCCCTCGCTCTTTTCTCTCTCCCTCCCCCTTCCTCCCTCACTCTCTCCTCTCTCCTTATTTTGGAAGGTGTTGTCAAGCAACACCTCTGTCAAATAATTGCAAAATGAAATCAAAATAAACCTGCAACATTTCACCAATATTTCTCTCACTCAAAAGTTGCTCTCAGTTAATTGTCGCTAACCGTTCTCTTTCTCCTTTTCCCCCTCTTTTATTCTGCATTATTTCTCTCCATTCCCCAATCATCCTTCGTTAACCACGTTCCCCCTAGCTTTTAATTTCGTCCATTCTTCTCCCTTCCCCTCTCCTCCTCCCCCCTTTTTATCATCCTTTTCCCTATGCCATCCTCCGCTCTCCCGCTAAAGGTCATCCTCCATCAATAGGACTCCGAGAGCTGGCGATAAAGTCATTCTAATTGCAACGTCTGCAATTTTCACGCCCGGATTATCTTGCAAGATGACCGGGCCCGAGAATGAGATTTTAGCAATTACGAAAGGCATAAAGGGGTGGCGGGATAACGCGCAGGAATTCGCGTTGTCTGTTTCCTTCATTTCCTTGCGTTTCCTCTCCTTTTTTTCTCTCTTCCTCTTTCTTTTTCTTGCTCTCTTTCTTTCTCTCTCTCTCTTATATTTTTCTTTTTGTTTCTCGTGTCTCTATTCCTTTCTTTCACACACACACACGCACACATCACAACACACACAACCAACACACACGCACCACAAACACACAACACAAACACACAACACAAACACAACACACACACAACACACACACACACACACACACACACACACACACACACACACACACACACACACACACACCACACAAACACACACACACACACACACACACACAACACACACACGCACACACACAAACACACACACACACACACACACAAAACACACACACACACGAACATTTTTTCCTACCTCCCATATTTCATTTTCAAATTTTCCTCTCACACCTTCCACCCTTTAGTCCTTAACATTTCATTTCCTCTTTTATCTCTTTCTCACTAAACTTGTTTACTCAGTTCCGCGTTTCCCTATTTCTTTTTCCTTGTCCTCATAGAAGTATATTTTTGCATATTCCCCTTATCCTCATATTTCCCTGTTTCATATATACATATATATTTTTTCTTCTTTTTGTGTGTGCATATGCCTTATCTTTTATATATCATTCTCATTATTCTATATTCATCTCATCCTGACATATCTACCTTATCCTCATATATTGCATACTTACCTTCATACATTCCTTTAATTTTTATTAGGTTTCTACTTATCCTCCTGTATTCTCCTCATCTTAGCCCATATTTTCCTTATCCTCATATATTCCTCATATCCTCATACATTTATCATATCTTTGGATATCCTCCTTATCCTCAGGCACTTTAGCCCTTGTCACTACACATTCTTCTCACTCTCCCACATTCCACTATACATTCTCTCCTCACTCACACTCACCCTCCTTTCCTCATAAACAAACTCTCCTCATCTACTAAGCCTTCTCCCCTCCCCCATCCACTCCACCCCCCGCCCTCCCCTTCTCTCCTCATCCATTAAGCCTTCTCCCTCATTCCACTCCTCTCACTCCTCACGCACTCCACCCCTCGCCCTCACCCTTCTTCTCCTCATCCACTAAGCCTTCTCTCCTCATCCATTAAGCCTTCTCTCCTCATCCACTAAGCCTTCTCCCCTCATCCCTCACGCACTCCACCCCTCTCCCTCACCCTTCCCTCCTCATCCACTCAGCCTTTTCCCCCTCACCTCTCACCCTTCTCCCCTCACCCCTCACGCACTCCACCCCTCGCCCTCACCCTAAGCAACTCATCATTCACTCTTCTTATGACTCACTGGTGCAGCTGTAGCCATCAGGTTCGAGTGTGTAGCCCTGTTGACAGTCACACTCAAAGGTTCCGTCGTGAAGGTTGAAGCACAGCTGTTCGCAGAGTTCGCTGTTGTCGCATAGCCCTGTTGGGGAGAGAGAGAGGGAGAGAGTGAGAGAAGGGCGATTGGCGATGTTAGGGTGAGATAGAGCGAGGGAGAGGAGGAAGGGAGAGTGAGGAGGGAGGAAGGGGAGGGAAGGGGGAGGGAGGAGGGAGGGAAGGAGGGAATAGAGGAGAATAAAGGAAGGGTAGGAGGGAGGGAGGGAGAAGGAGAGGAAGAGGGTGGTAGATGGGTGGAGGAATGGAAAGGAGGGTATGTAGGAGGAAGGTAGTGGGAGGAAGGGGAGAGATGGAAAGGAGGGTATGGTAAGAGAGAGGGAGAGAGTGGGGGAAGGGTAGGGAGAGGGAGGGGAGGGGTGGGGAGGGAAGGAGAGAGGTAAGACGTAGAAGAAAGAAAGTGCGGGTAAAAGTGAGAGCGAGAGTTGGAAGAAGTTTAGTACAGAAAAGAAGAGAGAAAGGAAAAAAAGTTTGAGTGAAAGTTGAGAGAGAGAGAGAGAGAGAGAGAGAGAGAGAGAGAGAGAGAGAGAGAGAGAGAGAGAGAGAGAGAGAGAGAGAGAGAGAGAGAGAGAGAGAGAGAGAGAGAGAGAGAGAGAGAGAGAAATTATGCAAAGTATGGGTAAGGGAAGTGACAAGACATAAAAATTCCAAGAAGCATTGCAAGGTAGTAGACAAAACGACCTTTCTGAAGTTGCCCTTTTAACGTTCAGAATTCAAATGATTTTGAACCTTAATAGAGGTTCTGCAAAGTGTGTAACGACTGACTGACTGTCAAAAAGACACATATTGGATCCTCCACTTCACTCGTTAATGCTAACCTTTGATGTTTGAGCGTGGAGTCAATAGTAATGTCGTTATCATTATCATCATTAAGCTTGGTATTGTAATCATATCTACGTGTATTATGACTGTGATTAAAAAATATATCACTGTCATTTTGATTTTCAACCTTATTATCATCACCATCATCATCATCACCATCATAATCATCATCACCATAATCATCTTCTTCAGCTTTTGAGAAGTCCGTTGTAGGACATAGGACTTCCCTAATCTGGGCCCCCTCTGCCGCTCTTCTGGCAATCGTGGCCTTATCTTAACCGCCAGTGATTGACGTACAACTTGCATCATAGCGAGAAAAAAGGCCCTACCCCCCCCCACGCCGGCCCAATGCGGGTTGGAAGGGGTGGATGTGGTCTTCGCTTGGCAACCCTGCTTCTGCCAACATCGCCGGACGTGGCTGGCAGAGCTCGGGTCATCCTCGACCCTTTCCAGCGGGGTGTCATCTTCACCTTTTCTAATTTGTCAAAATCATCATCGCTCTTTCTATTATCATTATTTCCGCACAATATTTTTTTTATTATTACTCCTACCACTGACCATCACCGTTGATATTCCCTTACTGGGTTGTCATTATAACCTCTAAATGTTTAATCGGCATAGCTGCAATAAAAAGGAAAAACAAAAAAATAATCACTTCATTAGCATTGAAGTCATATTCGAAATCAGAACCTACATACAATAAACAATATAAAATGTAATCACAAATAAAATAAAATCTGTCACACTAAAGCTGTTAATCTTATTCCTTTGAGTTGTAAGTTAAATGCGGGTTCCCTTCACCGCAGAGTTTCGCACGCAATATAGCTCTCGCCGTTCAAACCGTATCATTCACATATTACTATTTCATTGCAACTAAAACCATTATTATCATTATTATACTTTACCATTACCATTATTATCCTTTGTACTTTTCTTGGTATCATTCTTTCAATTCTGTATTCTTAATAACCATTATTACTACTAATCCTGCAATTATTTTACCATTATCAACCTACTATATTATTGCTAATATTCTCATCTTTTATGGTTAGATTATTCTCTCTCTCTCTCTCTTTTTCTTTCTCTCTCTCTCTCTCTCTCTCTCTCTCTCTCTCTCTCTCTCTCTCTCTCTCTCTCTCTCTCTATATATATATATTATATATATATATATATATATATATATATATATATATATATATATATATATATATCTTTAGCACCACTGGCACCACCCTACCATTCACCAGCGCTGATATCAATACAATATCGTTATCTTCGTTATATGTATCAATGTTCGCACCACGATTAATGCTACTACGACCGTTGCTATCTTCGCCTGATCATCAATTGCCTCAGGGAATAATTTAATCACCTTTTGATTCTTTTTTTTCATAATCTAAATCACTGATATGACCTTTTAATTGATCCCGCTGATCAAATCATCGTTTGCGGTAAAAGATAGATACATTAATTTTCTAGTTCTACATTTCATTGTCATTTTCTCTTCTCTTTGTGCACATTTTTCTACATTTCTTATCATCGAAGTCATTTAATTTATCTTTACTTCATACGTTTTAAAGTCATTTCGTGACCGAATTTCCAAAGACATAGAACCCGACCCCCTACCCACCATTTCCAAAGAACCCTTACCAACCCCTAAGAACCCCCTACCAACCCTTCTCCGCCCCCTCGCTGCCCCGCCGGCACCCCTTCCTCCAAAAGAGCAGACGCGGCGTGAACTCCCACCCCACCCCACCCCCCTACCCCCACGGCCGCAGCGTCAGGAGGCGTCAGACACCCCCCCCCCGACAGTGAGCCCCGACCCAC
>NW_020868936.1:739924-742424 GCF_003789085.1 Penaeus vannamei
AAAAGACAGAAGAGGGAAAAAATGACGAAACGAGACAGGAAAAAAAGGAAAAAGACGAAAGACCAGAACAGGAGAAAAAAAAGACGTAAGACTGAACAGGAAAAAAAGACGAAACAGGAAACAGGAAAAAACAAAGACCGAAAAAGAAAAAAGACGAAAGACTGAACAGGAAAAAAAGACGAAACAGGAAACAGGAAAAAACAAAGACCGAAAAAGAAAAAGAAAGACTGACAGGAAAAAAGACGAAAGAACGAACAGGAAACACCTCGACTAAATTCCGTGTTCACAGCCGACACATGAGGCCTTTCCACTGTTCGTCAAGTCATCTTTTCCTCTCGTGTCACACATCCTCAGGAGACAGCACACACACACACACACACACACACACACACACACACACACACACACACACTACACACAACACACACAACAGTTTTCAGGAACCACAAATACACTAGGGGAGGAAATGAGTTAAAGGAGAGAGAAAAAATGAAAATAAGTGAACTAAAAGTAGTTTCATTTTAATAGTTTTATTATCATCTATTATTTTTTTCTTTATCTTTTATTGGAGAGGAAGATGCACAAAAAAAAAAAGAGAGAGAAAAAGAGAGAAAAAAAATATGTGAACTAAAAGTAGTTTCATCTTAAATAGTTTTATCATCATTTATTTTTTCTTCATCTTTTCTTGGAGGGGAAGATGCTCTAAAACAAAAGAGAGAGAAAAAAATTTAAAAAAACGAAAGAGAGAAAAACGCTTCCGAAAAGAAAAAGAAAAAAAAAACACAGATACATCCTATTTTCTAACAAAAAAAAAAAAAAAAAAAAAAAAAAAAAATCCCACCGAGACTCTAACATAAATATTGGCGCCGTGTCGATAACTTCGGCAAAACTCGATTCCTTTGGCGCCGAAGATGTCCGTCAAATACATCGCACGGGGAATGGAGTCCGATGAAGAACGTACAGCCTGAACGTACAGCCTCTTCCGGTGGGAAAGTAATGCATTGCCAAGTACTTCCCTTGTGTGTGGGTGCTGCGTTGTGGTTAACTGTCTGACTGTCTGTTTGTCTGTCTGTCTGTCTGTCTTTTTATATATCCATCTTTCTACATTCTTATAAACATATACGTATAAATAAATACATACATATATATATACATACATATACATACATATATATTCATATACATACATATAGATACATATACATATACATACATATATACACATACACATACATATATATTCATATACATACATATAGATACATATACATATACATAGATATATATACATATACATACATACATATTCATATACATACACATAGATACATACATATCGAAAGATAGATAGATCCAGATAAAGAACCATTTCAAAAACAAAGAACGCAAACCCCACAACTACACTTTCTTGCAACAAGGACGCTCCCGTGAATGCAATTACGTAGGTCTGCAACATCCTGCAATATTCCGAACCAAGCAGGTGTGCGGTGGCGTCTTCTGTCGAGAATATGTGTTACGCAATACTGCAGATGGCTGGCACGAGGCGACGGTGGCGCCACACGCACACAAGCGGGGAATGTCGTCGTCAGGAAAGCTTCTTGGCAAGTTATATAATGCAAGGAAGGTGTGTGTGTGTGTGTGTGTGTGTGTGTGTGTGTGTGTGTGTGTGTGTGTGTGTGTGTGTGTGTGTGTGTGTGTGTGTGTGTGTGTGTGTGTATTCAATTTCAGTTCCCTAAAGTTATGAAATGTATGCTAATAAATGCTACAAAAACACGAAAGAAGCAATAAATACACATTTCATTTTTTTTCTAATCTGAATTCCCGACAAAACCCAGCCATATTCTTTCTTCATTCCCCTCACTAAAAAAAAATGAAAGAAAAAAAAAATCGACAACCTTCCCTTCCCCCTCTTATTTTCCTTCTTCCTTTCCCTTTTCCCTTCCCTTCTTCCTCTGTCTCTGTCTCTCTCTCTCTCTCTTCTCTCTCTCTCTCTCTCTCTCTCTCTCTCTCTCTCTCTCTCTCTCTCTCTCTCTCTCTCTCTCTCTCTCTCTCTCTCTCTCTCTCTCTCTCTCTCTCTCTCTCTCTCTCTCTCTCTCTCTCTCTCTCTCTCTCTGCATCCCTTCCTTTTCCATCTTCCCCTTGCCCTTTCCCCTTCATCTCCTATCAACCTCCCCCCTCCCATTTCCTCCTCCGCTCCTCTCTCTCCCCTTCCCTCTCCTCCCTCCTTCTTTCCCCTCCCGTCCCAATTCCCTTTTCCTTCCCTCTATGCCCTGTCTCCCCCTCCCCCCCCCTCCAGGTCACAGAGGGGCTTTGCGTGCGTGACACAACGCTGGATTTGCGGGGGGAGGAGGAGGGGTGGGGGGTCTTACCGGGGTCGATTCATGGGGGACATTACACTCGGGGGGGGGGATGATACATGGCGCCGCGAAATTTATTTTCTTCCGAAAATGGAAAATCTTTTATGAAAGCCGGATATATGCCGTGTGTGAGCGCGGGGGAA
>NW_020868936.1:748361-753361 GCF_003789085.1 Penaeus vannamei
ATAATAAAGATAATAATGATGATAATAATAAAGATGATATGATAATAATAATGATATAATAATAAATGATAATAATAATAATAATAATAATAATAATAATAATAATAATAATAAATAATATAATAAATATATATATGATAATAGTAATAATGACAATAATAATAATAATAATGATAATAATAATGATAATTACTTGATGCTTACTAAAGGGGACTGGATGGAAAGCGCAAGAAAACATGTGAAGCATTATTTTTCATAATCCTCCAAAATGATCTATTAATGATCTTTATCACACACACATATACATATATGTATATATATGTATATATGTACACACATACACACACACACATATATATATATGTGAGAGAGAGAGAGAGAGAGAGAGAGAGAGAGAGGAGAGAGAGAGAGAGAGAGAGAGAGAGAGAGAGAGAGAGAGAGAGAGAGAGAAAGGTAATGACTAGCAGTCCTTGAGAATACAGGGATAGATATAGATAGATAAATAGATACAGATAAATAGAGAAAGAGAGAGCGAGAGCGAGAGAAAGAGAGAAAGTGAGAGAGATAGAAAGACAGACAGATATATACACACACACACAAACAAACCACACACAACACAAACAAACACACGTTACCTCACACACACACACACACACACGGAACCACACATACACACACAAACAAACACACGGTCACACACACACACACACACACACACAACACACACACACGCACACACACACACACACACACACACACACACACACACACACACGGCAACTCACACACACACACACACACACACACACGCACACAGTATATGACAGGTGAAACAAATGAAGTGTCACAGAGGTACGGTGCCCCCCCCCCAAAAAAAAAAAGCGAATCTCAGCTCCACATGCGTGTATGCAACAAAAACACAAAACTGCAACACGGCGGGCTTGATATGCAAATCTCCCGCAAGCAAACATGCAGCTCGCTCATTTGTATGTGTCATCAAATGGAAATATTCAATATCGAGTCTTTCCTGAACTCTGGGTACGGGAGACACATCACACGCTAGGTATTTATATGACATTTACCCTTAAGGACTCTGGCCGCCCGCTCCCAGGTGTGTGTGTGTGTGTGTGTGTGTGTGTGTGTGTGTGTGTGTGTGTGTGTGTGTGATGTGTGTGTGTGTGTGTGTGCGTGTGTGTGTGTGTGGTGTGTGTTGTGTGTGTGTGTGTGTGTGTGTGTGTGTGTGTGTGTGTGTGTGTGTGTGTGTGTGTGTGTGTGTGTGTGTGTGTGTGTGTGTGTGTGTGTGTGTGTGTGTGTGTGTGTGTGTGTGTGTGTGTGTGTGTGTGTGTGTGTGTGTGTGTGTGTGTGTGTGGTGTGTTGTGTGTGTGTGTGTTTGTGTTTGTTATTTGCAAAGGAAGTCCTCTATTATTCTGTCTCGTCGAAGCTTCGTTTCATTCTCGCCCAAAACGATTGTGTTATATCAGAAATCAATGTGATAGGCGCGGCAAAGTTCTTCATAGATGTACTTGTAAAAGATTGGATAAAGATGTTCAAGCGCCATGCATTTTCTATCATTCATTTCTTTCGTAACTTAAAGTTGTACTTATTTTGTTCATAACGTTCACTACACGATTGCGTTAAAAGAAAAGTGTCTCTAAATTAGCGAGAACGAAGTTCTAAATTAGCTAAAATTAGAACGAAAACTTAGCGAACGAAAAACTTAGCTAAATTGCTAAATTAGGAGAACGAAAAAAGCTAAATTAAGTAGCTAAATTAGGAGAACGTTAGGAGAACGAAAAGCTAAATTAGCTAAACTTAGCGAACGAAAACTTAGCTAAATTAGGAGAACGAAAACTTAGCTAAATTAGGAGAACGAAAACTTAGGAGGAGAACGAAAACTTAGCTAAATTAGGAGAACGAAAACTTAGCTAAATTAGGAGAACGAAAACTTAGCTAAATTAGGAGAACGAAAACTTAGCTAAATTTTATAAATTAGAGAACAAAACATAGCTAAATTAGGAGAACGAAAACTTAGCTAAATTAAACTTAGCTTAGGAGAACGAAAACTTAGCTAAATTAGGAGAACGAAAAGCTAAATTAGAGAACGAAAAGAGGAGAACGAAAACTAAATTAGGGAGAACGAAAACTTAGCTTAGCTAAATTAGGAGAACGAAAACTTAGCTAAATTAGGAAACGAAAAACGAAAAACTTAGCTAAATTACGAAAACTTCGCTAAATTAGAACGAAAAACATAGCTAAATTAGAGAACGAAAACTTAGCTAAATTTAAAATTAGGAGACGAAAACTTAGCTAAATTAGGAGAACGAAAACTTAGCTTACGACGAAAAACTTAGCTAAATTAGGAGAACGAAAACTTAGCTAAATTAGGAGAACGGCTTTTCTAAATTAGGAGAACGAAAAACTTAGCTAAATTAGGAGAACGAAAACTTACTAAATTAGGAGAACGAAAACTTAGCTAAATTAGGAGAACGAAAACTTCGCTAAATTAGGAGAACGAACTTAGCTAAATTAGCTAAATTAGGAGAACGAAAACATAGCTAAATTAGGAGAACGAAAACTTAGCTAAATTAGGAGAACGAACTCGAAAACTTAGCTAAATTAGGAGAACGAAAACTTTAGCTAAATTAGGAGAACGAAAACTTAGCCGAAAACTTAGCTAAATTAGGAGAACGAAAAACTAGCGAGAACTTAGCTAAATTAGGAGAACGAAAACTTAGCTAAATTAGGAGAACGAAAACATAGCTAAATTAGGAGAACGAAAACTTAGCTAAATTAAACTTAGCTAAATTAGGAGAACGAAAACTTAGCTAAATTAGGAGAACGAAAACAGTTGAACGTGAAAGCAGGGAAGCAGTGAAAGGCGGTGGCACTGCATACACCAGTTTTATGAATGTTAAAAGTAGTAGGTTCTGCTTGCGGTGGCATCAGGAGCAGTCCTTTTCATACTGTGTTGATTTCTTGAGATTCTAATAGAATAATGTAAAGCCGTGTTGGTATTACGGAGTTTCCTAATTAACAAGCAGTAAAGTAAATTAATGAATAGAGAAGGGAACGGTAGCAGAAAGTTTATATTAGTGATCACCCTCAGAAAGGCGTTATAAACTCATTTGTGACGGAGAGAAAGGTCGTTAATAAAATAACATGCACAAATTCCGCAGTGTATCCTCTTCACGTAGTCACTGACTCTTTACTCTTATTTTTGTAGCTAAATTATGTATTTTTTTCTTCTTCAGACTCCTGGCGGTGGTACTCTGCCTCTCAACGCTGTCCTATATCCCCAGGTAAGATTCCTTCTATAAGCCAAAAAAAAAAAAAAAAAAAAAAAAGAAGAGAGAATAAAAAGGCTCATCTTATTATACCGTTTATGTTTCTTTCTTAGCTTTAGATGCCTTGTGTGTTTCCTCTTAAGAAAATTAATTTCATAGAATGTTTTCCACGACTATCTTAAGAGATTTAGTATCTAGTGTTATATCGAATAAAGTTTCTCTGTTAAAGTTAAGTTGCCAAGAAGTTTAACTTTAAGCTGGTTGCAATGTTGCATAAACGCATTTAATAAAAACAACAAAATTTGTACCGTCATGTGACCTGCACTGACCTACTGCATTTGCAATGAAATCATGCTGTTCATCCTTGACTATTCAATCAACCTTGAAGCTGCGTTTCTGCAACGAATAGCAGCAACAGAAAAAAATAAATGTCTGATAATCTAAGACACATATTTGTCCTTTCTTTCGAGATGTCCAGAGAAAAGAAGCATGGAGGCCGCACTCAGGAATTTCCTCAACCCCCAAAAGCAAACTTGTGGAGAAAATCCATTCCGGGAATAATGCAGACAGTTATTGCGATATTCTCTGGAGAGTTGAAAGCAAATTACTGTCTGCATATTTGTTTGCAAGCAATGGAGGTCTTTAACACAAGTTTGCAGAGAAACTATATATTCAGGATGTCTCCTAAAAAAATACTATAACCAAACAAGTTTATTTGAAATGAACTTACATTAGAATGTTAGGAAGATTTCGTTTTTCATGAACGTGCACACACACGCAAACTCTATATATATATATATATAATATATATATATATATATATATATATATATATATATATATATATATATATATATATATATATATATATATATATATATATATATATGTGTGTGTGTGTGTGTGTGTGTGTGTGTGTGTGTGTGTGTGTAACACACACACACACACACACACACACACACACACACACACACACACACACACACACACACACACACACATATATATATATTATATATATATATATATATATATATATATATATATTATATATTATATATAACACACACACACATATATATGTATATATATGTATATATACATATACGCACGTATACATACATGTAGTATTTAAAATGCTTGGAAAGTTATGAAAGAAAAAGGTCAAGTAGGAGACAAGAAGCCCGCTTAATAAGTCCTGCCTCCCGGAAGGAACAGGAAGGTCACGCCAGGGGACAGTCTCCGAGGATGGTACTTCAGTGTCAAATATTGAGAAAATTTTATCGGGTTTGATAACAGAGACAGTGTCGATTTCACTGAACACTTGGGATGAGAACTTCTTAAGTGGCATAGTTACAATTTCAGTGCGTGGAATACATAACTTTTGATTGCGAAGTAGTACCTAATATTTCAGAAGATGGCTTTGGTGCAGCTTATGAGAATATGACTAATGTTACTTCATTAAGTTAGGGATTAATGAGACTTCAGAAGATTACTTACTGCATCTCATGAGCACAACCAACATTATGATGAAAAACTGTGGTTATCGTTTTTATTTTTTGCAGATCTAGACCATTTCTGTTACACATAGCCAGGTGGAAAGATAGAATTTCACAGTAGTAAAAATGGAGAACTGAAAATTCGTTGTGCAGACTCTACCCATCCTGGTCGTGGGATATGCAAGGAAAAAAGTTCAGCACGACTAAATTCTCTTCG
>NW_020868936.1:760861-763361 GCF_003789085.1 Penaeus vannamei
TAGTAGTTGTAATTAAATTCTTATTATTATTATTATTGTTACTATTATCATTATTAATATAATAATTATTCTGTTATTTATTATTCTTATTTTATTATTTATCATTATTATTATTTTATTATTATTATTACTATTATTATCATAATTTTTATAATCATTATAATCATTTTGTTATCATTATCAACATTACTACCACTAACGTTGATATTGCTATAATTGTCATTATCATTATCATAATCACCATCATAATTGGCATCATTGTTATCATCATCATCATTACTCCCTCGGCCTCTGCTCCATGGGATCCAAGTAGAAAATTGTTTTAAATTTACTCTAACTCAACATCCAGTTTATTTTCATGTCTTCCTTCAGTATTTGTTTTTTTTTTCTTTTTTTCATTATTAGTTCACTTTTAGTCAGCATGCAATCTATATTCCTGTTTTCTTTTTTTCGTTTTCCTTTCATTCTAAATTCCTGAAAATGTTGAATGCCATTGAATAAATCTCCCACCTTGCACAAGTTGCATTTCTATTAAGATGCTATTTACGTGAGTCACAAAGGCGAGACGAGTGAGAAATAACACAGCACTTCCATGGTTGGTAAACATTCGCAGAATTATAATTGGTATGAGAATATGACTTTCCTCTGAGTATGTTTGATAGAATTATTAATTTTTGATTTGATGAAAGCGTATGAGAATTATGTAGCACGCGAGGTGGTAAATATATTGAATTATTATGACACTTGGTTCACAGGTTTTGCCCAACCCAACCGTATAATATAGAAAAATACATGATATAACAATTGTAGCTAATCTGACACAAACCTCCCTCTCACTGTGAAATATGAATCAATAAATGGACGAATAATGATAAATAAGAGAAGATACAATGAGTGGAATAAATAAGTATAGTCAATAGTGGTATTTAAATGTTCCAAAGCAGAGTTTTTTGATAAATTATGTTCACACTACCAAAATTGTGTATTGCAAGTGTATTTACATCGACATAATGATATTATTCTGAAGAGCTGTACCCTTAGGAAGTACTTGAATAAATCTCACTCCATGTACAAAAATAACACCTCATTTGAAACAAGTTGTATTACTAATAAATGTTTGTTAGTGAACTATATATACCTCTGGTGTTGAACAGGTTGAACTATAACAATTAAACTTTTGTAAGTAAAAAAAAAGAAAAAAAAAAGAAAGAAAGAGAGAGAGAGAGAGAGAGAGAGAGAGAGAGAGAGAGAGAGAGAGAGAGATATATATATATATATATATATATATATATATATATAATATATATATATATATATATAAAATTCATTCCACATTATTAATGTAAAATCTCATTGCTTTTTAGCCCTTGCTTCCCATTCATGCTAAAAAAATACTTTCCTGTAGATTGATATTTTGCAGGTTCTGCCGCGCTAAAAATGTAATAATGATAATGATGATTATTATGATAATAATAATAATCACAATTATACTTAAATGATAATGTTAACAATAATGATAATGATAATGAAAATAATAATAATGGTTATAGTAACAATAATGATAATTAAGTCCCAGATTTCTCAGTAAGGCAATCTTTATATAGAAGCACAATGCAATCTAAAAACATAGAATTCTCTCGAAGTACATGTAACGTATCTAATCAGCAGCAAGGGTTTGAAATACTGAATAGGCACTCTTTGTCGAGTCGCACGTGAAACAGATTTACTGATTACATCTAAGTCGATACTTAATCAACACGACAGAAAGGAAGTCTATTCATCAGCTGGCTCGGCTCCTAACAAGAATAAACCACATATGTATACTCACACATACGAGGATAATGGCACACACACACACTCATACTCGTGTGTTTATACATACATGAAGAAACATACACTTCTTCTCTCTCTCTGTCCTCTCTCTCTCTCTCTCTCTCTCTCTCTCTCTCTCTCTCTCTATCTCTCTCTCTTTCTCTTTCTCTCTCTCTTCTCTCTCTTCTCTCTCTCTCTCTCTCTCTCTCTCTCTCTCTCTCTCTCTCTCTCTCTCTCTCTCTCTCTCTCTCTCTTTCTCTCTCTCTCTCACGGACACAAACAAACAAACAAATTTATCTATGCCGCTTGCTAACCCGAGATAAGCCAATTCGAGAAAGGCACGCCAAAGTTTTCATATAAACCAATAAGATGAATATTTGTGTCATTCGTTTATTTATCTTAGAGCGAATGTTTATGTTACTGATAAGAGCGCAGAAGTTTAGTCTTCATATCAAACCTCATTAAAACGGTGACACGTTATCTTTACACGCAAATATACTAATATCTGCCACTTGGTCGGAACTGAAAACCTCCTGGCGTGTGTGTTTTGATGATTTGATCTCCGTGATAATGTTCGTATGATAGATAGAAGCTCGGTAGCTTTTGAGGATTATATCTGCTAATATTTGCTCGTGTGATATATTCGGATAACTGTGGTACACGAGCGGCTTGACTGTTTTTTTTTTCG
>NW_020868936.1:765861-770861 GCF_003789085.1 Penaeus vannamei
ATAATGAAAATAATGATGATAATAAAAACATGATATGAATAATAATAATGATAATGATAATGATAATGATGATAATAGTAATGATAATGATAATAATAATGATAGTATCAATAATAATATTGATAATTAGGAAAGTACTGAATATCACATGTAGTGAGTTTTTCGAATATGTAAACTTAATACATATTTGTCTAGGTATATCTTTTGTATTTTTATTTTCATTCAATTAACTTTTTAATCTTTTCTTAATTCCTTTACTTATTTATTCATTTTTGTTTGATCTATCTATCAGTTTATACAAGATCTCGTTCTGGATCTACTTCTGCTCTTATAGTACGGAGAGAGAGCTATCCTAGTACTGCACATGCTAATACTTAAAATGTTTTTCCATGGTCACCACATATCACATCTACTCATTTCTTTCACTACAAGTTTCCAGTAATCAACGAAAACGTTAAAGAAGGTAATTTGATAATTGGGAATTCTTACCAAGATCACAACAAAAAAAGTCCGCGTGACAAAATTCACAAGGAAAACAAACGAAAAGGAAACTAACTCACAACCTTAACAAGAATATGAACGAAACTCCAAGACACTCGGGTTAATTAACGTTTAATCGAGCTCATTAATTTGGCAAAATATGAAGATAGAGGAAAAAAAAGGTCAATCCAACAGGTCACTTCTTTTTCCAGGTCGAAGCGTCGAGGTCTGCGTCTCCGAGTTGTTATGACAGCTTTGATAAGACAACCAAGATAATAATTATTTTTAATTTGTGGTTGGAACGAGTTTATGCCTTTGGCGATGTACATTTTTTTTCACTTAATGAAATATATTAAACGATGCACATATACCCGCAAGTTCTTAATAGTGATACAATAGATATATAGATGAATGAAGAATTAAATTATTAATCAAAATGATACTGATAGATAATAACAATACGAGTTTGTGCTTCTGGCGTTTTTTTTTTTTCACTTACTGAAACGTATTTAACAATGTACTTATAATGTAAATTCTCAGTGCTAACAAAATAGATAAATAGATGAATAAACGAATGAATGAATGAGGAAACAAATAAATGAGGATATAAGTAAATATACAGATGGATGAATAAGTAGATCAATAGATACGAAATAAACTAATAAATAAGAGATTAAATATATACAGTTAGATACATGAAGATATAAACAATGAAAAAAAGAAATGTGCATATAAAGAAATTAGTAGTTTAATCAGTAAGTAGATAAACACATACAAACAGATAAACGAATAAAGCAATACATATATAACTAAAACAAAAAAACAAAAGAAAAACAACAATAATAAAATAATAATAATAATAATAATGATAAATCAAAAGCAATTTTCAGGGCCATTTTCCGACCCAGTGACGAGACGGTGAACAGAAGGAAGCACACTGCCGGGCCATAACGCGTCCGAATGGTCAGCAGCCTCGGAGAAGAGTCCTGGCGACCTCAAGAATCATGCGGTTGATGGCATGACAGTCGAGACGGCGCGCGTTCGGACGTCATAAAAGGCAGAGTAATCTCCCAAGACATAATGAGAAGACGTTGAAGCCGAGAACCTCAGCCTTAGTGAATAGAGAGAGGTTTATAAACGTTTAGAGGGACTGGGAAACGTTTAAAGAGGCTTATGTACGTTGAGAAAAGTCGGTAAACGCACAGAGAGGCTTATAAACGTACAGAGAGGCTGGTAAAGGCATAGGAGAGGCTGGCAAACGAATAGGGAAACTTGTATACAATAATCACAAAAGTCCTGCGATTTGAGGACGCTTGAAGTAGAACGACGAGAAGCCTTTGCGCCGAATCGAGCATTGTTCAGCACAATGTACAATCCAAAGTAGTGAGTAAAGGAGGCTTGTCGTAGAGTCTCATCTCACTTACCTTTCAGCCTTCTAAAAAGCTATTGTTGGACTTAGGCCTACCCCAGTCTGAGCCATCTCTAAGGGGTATAGTCTGCATCATAGGGAGGAAAAGGGCCAAACGCGGGAGAGAGAGAGAGAGAGAAAAGAGAGAAGAGAGAGAGAAGAGAAGAAGAAGAGAAGAGAGAGAGAGAGAGAGAAGAGAAGAGAGAGAGAGAGAGGAGAGAGAGAGAGAGAGAGAGAGAGAGAGAGAGAGAAGAATCTATAAGCTCTATACACACGATATTCTTTTCATAGCCCCCCCCCCCTCCCCCATCCACAGAAGAATACCTGCAAAACAATCGAGGTGAAGTTCCTCGCCCAGCGGAACAACGCGTCGGCTGGGACTCGAACCAACGAACTCACTTGTAATGATAGTTTTAAGGCCGATGTTCTAGCCACTCGACCATCACGTCCTCGAAATCTGAGCAACAGGAAAGATTTTGAAATTGAATGAAGCTTCGGAAGCCATGGCGGGGAATGAGAAGAGCGAGAGCAAACCGAGGGCTCTGTGAGGATCATTCTAGTTAAATATTTGTTAGGTAGATTTAATAGATGGATGATGATGAGAGAGGAGGAGGTGAATTATTAGATAATCTAATGGATCTGTGGATTAGTACTTACGAATATTACCGCTAAAGAAGAGAAAAGGAAGAGGAGAGAGAGAGAGAGAGAAGAGAGAGTAGATAGATAGATAGATAGATAGATAGATAATAGATAGATAGATAGAGAGAGAGAAGAGAGAGAGAGAAAAGAGAGAGAGAGAGAGAATCGCTCTATACAGACCTATTCGAACTCACACACACCCGTCATCAAACAAGCACATCGTATACAGTGGAGACTAAAACGAATCATACATGGGAAGACCCCCACCCCCCTCCCCCCCCAAAAAAAAAGACAGACAACAATGGGCCGTTCCCTTTAACTAATGAACGCGGTTGAACGGCTATTCTGTCCAACTCTAATACAGATTATCATGCGAACCCTTTCTCTGGCAAGTTGTTCATTAAGCCGACGGCACAAACAACCATTATCTCCTAGTACACAATGGTAGGTGTGTTTGATACTGCTATTAGAATCCTGATTAATCGTTGATTGTAGATGTAGCGATCTTGGGAGTGTATGGGAATATATATACGAATAATCTAGGCATTTTTTAATTTCTAGCATTTGTTCCTTTTTAATATTTGTAATAATCTAGCATTTTTTAGATATTTGTAATAATCTAGCATTTTTCTTTTGTAAAATATTTTGTAATAATCTAGCCATTTTTCTTTATAAATATTTGTAATAATCCTAAGCTTTTTATATAAATATTTGTAATAATCTAGCATTATCTTCTTTTATAGATATTTGTAATAATCTAGCCATTTTTTTCTTTTTTAAATATTTGTAAAAGCTAAGCAGTATTTTTTTTTTAACCAAAGAAACTCAGAAGGACGAGCGCTGTTTCAAACCGGGTTCCTTTCTGTCTGGGCATCAAGCCATTTGCGAGAGTCGATGCGAGATCTCCTATGCACACGACTGCAGTCCTGCGAGGCCTCGTATTCTGTCGTGTGTGATCCCGAATAATGCGGAGAGGCTGCCGCTGTAAACAGACCGGATGCAGCGATTCTTGCCAGAAGATGTCCGGAGATATTTATGCTTGCGTGGCTTCGTGTTGACTGTGAAGGAACTCAAGGTTATAGATGCAATATACGTTCACGAAAACACACACACACACATTTATATACTAATATGTGTCTATATATATGCATGTATGCAGGCATGTATGTATGCATTTATTTATATGCATTGTATCTATGTAATGTATGTATGTATGTATGTATGTATGTGTGTATGTATGTGTGTATGTATATATGTACTTATGTATGTATGCACTCACACACACCGTTTCCCAAAAGCCATGCTTGCATAATATCTTGCTACCTATTATATACGTACATGTACTCTCTCCGAGTGGATCTTCATGTGTGCTTGTGTGTACAGATGCATGGCCGCCAGTCCATTGTGCTTGCGGGCAAAGTTAGTATTCTTTCTGAAAGACATTCGGATGTAGATGGGATGTTAGGAAAGTTATGCGATTGCCTTATATCAGCCACCAGAGTGATTTGTGCCGCCATAAAGAGGGAAAAAGTAGGGGGAGAAACGCTTGCTAAAACGATAAAGGTTGGGAAATGCAGAGGAAAGTCAACTGAGGAAATTTTGTGGAGGAAAAGCGGGCCCGGTGTGGGGGGGGGGGAGCTGGTGGATGTGGGTAGGGGCTTGTGTGGGAAGAAGGGAAGGAGGAGGGAAGGGGAGCTTTTCGAGGGCTCAGAGAGAGAGAGAGAGAGGGAGGGAGAGAGAGAGAGAGAAGAGAGAGAGAGAGAGATGGGAAGAGGAAGAAAATGAGAGGAAAAGAGAGAGAGAGGGAGAAAGAGAAAGAAAGAAAGGGAAGGAATGGGGAAAGAGGGAGAGCGAAGAGAGAGAGATAGAAAGTTAAATGATAGATAGATAGAGAGAGAGAAAAAAAAAACAGATGGGGAATAGGAAATATATGAGAAAGAGACAGATAGAGAGAGACAGATAGAGATATGATTGAGAGACGAACAGACAAGCAGAGAAAGAGAGAGAGACAAAGAGAGCACTGAGTGACACACACGAAGATTCGGAGGAAATCAAAAGGCGACAGACGGACACCAAGACAATCCTCAAGACGCAGAAAGGGAACAGCCCGTCTTGCAAGAATAATGCTGCAAAGTGGAATAATAACGAAACGACTTTCGCGGGAAGGCAAGAAGCAATAAGATTTCAGACTAAAGGGAAGAGGAAGACTTACGGTGCATAAATAATTCACTTTGCAATCCAGCGCTGATATAGTCCTCTCTGTCAAGGCAGTCAAGGCGAGATGCTGCTTGACGTCTGTTCTGTCGGTGACATGATAATGCACTGCTGTTTAGTAATATATATATTTTTTCAATATTTCCCTCTCTCTCACTCACTCACTCACTCACTCACTCACTCACTCACCACTCATCTCTTTCTCTTCTCTCTCTCTCTCTCTCTCTCTCTCTCTCTCTCTCTCTCTCTCTCTCTCTCT
>NW_020868936.1:773361-775861 GCF_003789085.1 Penaeus vannamei
TTAGTATATATACTAATACTATATATAATTATATATATATATGTATATATATATATATATATATATACATTATATATTATATATAATATATATATATATATATATATATAATATATATATACATGTAGCTATAATACATATATATATATATATATAATATATATATATATATATATATAGTATATATTATATATAATAATATATAATATATATATATATATGAACTATAGATACTACACAACACAACACACACACATATATATTGTCATCACACACACATATTTGTACATATATTATATAATATATATATATATATACTATATACACTATCATATATATAACACTACATACATAATATATATATAGTATATATATTATATATATTTATATATATACATATATATATTACTATGCTATATCATGTATGTATCACAACTATATGTGAACAAAAATGTTACATATATCATATACTATACCATAAATATATGAGTATATATATACGTAAAGGTATTAAATAAACTAAATCATTATATATATGTATACTATACTATATAATATATATTACTATATATATAATATACATATATATATTATATATATAACTAGTACTATATATACATATATATGTTCTAGCTTATATAATACTATATATTATATACTACATATATACTATACATATACATTCATATAGTATAATATATTCATCAGTGATAATACCAATTCTTATATATATATATATTATATATATACATAGTACTTGTATATTCGCTATATATATTACATATATGTATATATTATAGCACCACACGAAGTTATCCATAGTACTATGTATACACCAGATTGGAAAGTTTGCTTTTGCGCGGACGGAACTTGGTATCCCTCGGACCGCGGTTCTGCGCCATTTGGACAAATTCTTTTCCCTCAGCCGCGCCATTTAAGTAATCGGAGCCTTAAGCGCGCAACCGCGAACTGAGAATTCCATGAATTGAAGCCAATGACTGGCTGGATTGGACACGTCGATCAAACGAGCAACTCTTGCTCAGATGCCGCGGCGCATTTTGTAATCAATCTGTAGTTTAGCTGCGCAGTTTCTGCTGTAAACACACAACACCGGGATTTCAAAACCTCCGCCGAGCACACTAGTTTCTACCTCTTATGTATATATATATATATTAGGCATATATATATATATACTTTATAATATAATATATGATACTATAATAATTATATACCATCCCACATAAAGGACGTGGGAGAGGGAGAGGAAGGAGGAGGAGGAAAGGGGAAGGAGAAAGGTGGCAGGAGAGGGAGAGGAGGAGGAGGAAGAGGAGGAGGAGAGGAGGGGGAGGAGGAATGAAGGAGGAGGAGGAGTTGTGAAGGAGATGGTGAAGGAGGAAGGAGAGGAGGGTGAAGGAGGAGAGGGTGAAGGAGAGGAGGAGGGAGGGCGGAGGGAAGGAAGGAGCGGGGAGGAGGGGAGGTCACGACATGTTGCTAGAAGTGGGGAGGGGAGGACGTTGAAAGAGAAATGCAAAGGAAAAGGTAACGAAGAGTATGAGGTCTAATTGATATAAGTTGGAAATCATATATATAGTAATAGATAATAAATGTATTGTAAGGTATATTATAGTATATAAATGAGTAAGATAGAATATATATGAAATAAATATACAAAAAAAGTAAAGTAGTGAGTATATATGAAATATATTGAGTATATAATAGTAATGAAATACAGTATACAAAAGAGTAATGATGAACTAATTTATATTACCAATAAGCGAGGTGGATAGTTGCATATAACCAGTTATACGAATAAAAGTACAATAATAGAGATATGGTATCAGTAATATATTATAATTATATATATATAATAATAGTATAATAAGATAAGTATTTAATAATGTCGTATGATGAAATGTAATCGTATGTATGTATGTATGTATATATATATATAAATATATATAGTAATAATGAGGAGTAGGTTATGAATACTAACACATCACATAATATCGATTACATAGCATAGAATATTAAATAAGCAAATACATTATAATAGTTTAAAATAATCAAAATGGTATTATAACATAATCATATAATATATAATATATATATATATATATATATAATATATACATACATATATATATATATATATATATATGTATATATATATATATTGTATATAATATATATATATAATATATATATATAATATATATATATATATATATATATATATATATGTATATATTATATATATATTATACTATTATATATATATATATATATGTATATATATATATATATATATATATATATATATATATATATATATATACCATAACATATAAACACACACCCACACAGACTGACTGTATTGCACAGTGCTAAATTCAAGGTTCGCAGTTGACAGCTCACACATTTTCGTTTTACATCAATTATTTTGTTTATCAAGAATATTCAATTCCGACAAGACAGCGTTGCTCTAGGCATACAAATATAT
>NW_020868936.1:780861-783361 GCF_003789085.1 Penaeus vannamei
TATATTATATATATATATAATTTCATATATATATGTATATATATATATATACACATATATATACAGTATACATATATATATGTATATATATATACATATGTGTTATATATATATTATAATTTATTATATATTATATATATTATATATATATTATTATATATATATATATATACAAATGTAGATAGATAGATAGATTGATATAAATAGATAGACAGATGGATAGATATAGACAGATATATGAATACGTATACATATATACATATTCTGCATAGAGACGGACAGACAGATAGATAAATACATAGATAGATAGATAGGATAGAGAGACTGAGGCAGTGAGAAAGAGACAGCGCAAAGTTGGATTGCAGACACACAAAGAATCACTACCTTGCATGGGTCCGTGACATGGATACATACAGTGAAAATCTACAGTGAATATCCGTCTAACAAAATCCATGGAATTCTTCTTGAAGGAGAGCCACGCTAAAGGATTTATTCATAAGTTGCTTCCGGAACTTTGGCAATCTCTCAGAATCAGTTAAAACTTTGCCAGTATGATTGCTTCTAAGCTGGATTCCAAACTCTTTCCTTTTGCATATCTACAGTTCGAGGAAGTTGGTAGGAAATAATTGGTAGGATCTCCTTTAGCTATCGTTATTATCGTAGCAATAGTGTAGATTAGGATTGAAACAAAAATTGTGATTTATATTTGTTTCCAACTTGTTCACGTAAGTTTAAGTAGGTTTATTTCTATATTTTACAATCTTCTGAAAACTTCCTTTTACTCGTAAAATATTTCGAAGGGATTTTGGAAGTACACTATTTTCTTGTGGTTTCTTAACGTTTGCCTTTCTCTAGCTAAGTTTTGCAGTAACTATCGGAGATAGCTTCCCCTACGTCACAATAGTAGGAGGGAATATTCAATGTGTGTGTGAGAGAGAGAGAGAGAGAGAGAGAGAGAGAGAGAGAGAGAGAGAGAGAGAGAGAGAGAGAGGAGAGAGAGAGAGAAGAGAAGAGAGAGATTGAGAGAGAAAGAGAGAGAGAGAGCAAACAAGAAATTTCAACTTCTTTGGTATACTTGTATTCACTGCATACATTTCATAGCACTGTTTCTTAATAACGCATTGTGCTTTGCCGGCTATTGGAACAATCTCATTCAGCAGTGATGGAATACGACAAGCACTCTGGAGAAGGCCCACCATGTACCAAAAGCATTGTCGAACACACTCTAACTCAAACCTCGTTACACTCGCCAGCAGAACGCATTTAGGATTGTGGAACAGGATATGCACAAGACACGATTTCAGAGGCCACATGCGACCTAGCAGCCGAGGGAGGATTTCCAAGGCGAAAATGATCTGGCTAACTTCACGCATGGCTGTCTTCCTTGAACTTAGACGCCGTTATTGACCACCGTGACACATACCCGAGGGATACCTTCCTTGTATGGCACTGAAGACGGTGCTGGTGGCAGCTCTCCAACTTCCTTCAGCGACGCAGGAGGAATAACCTCGGGAATAATCATTTGTCTTCTTGCCAAGCAGCTTCCTGACTTGCATATTCACATTGCCTGGTGTTGCTGGGGTCTCCTGGAATCAGTTAATTCTCTCTTCGTAGGTTTGTGTCTCTGTCTCCGGGTTTTCATATTGGTTGAAAATGTTGGTTGTGTAGCCTTTGTGTTTATATATGAGAGCGATGGCCACGAATCGACCCACCCGCTGTCACTCATATGATTCTCCTGTTTGTAAGTGGCTGCATCTGTGTCAGTGTGGAAGACAACGACATCACCTTATGCAATAGGAAAATATCGTTTTTTCTGAAACAGTGTTCAGATTTTCGAGTTTTTGGACGTTATACGATACGATTTCAGTATCTTCGGTACACTGTCATAAGTAGCTATCATCCTCTGCACATTCTTTTTCTTCGATTATTGTAATAGACCCTACTTTACTTAAATTTACCCGTACTTTGGAAGATAGACTAAAACGACCGAGTCCTATCAGCCAAGAAATAAGCATAATCAAAACAAAACACCTTTCAGCAATGTAAGACACAAACCTTATTTTCCCCAAGCCTTTTCCTCCTTCTATTCCCCACTAAACGAAGCCGCTTCCCCTTTCAACTCTGACCTCTATTATTATACAGAATCTAGAGTGTCATTTGCCCTCCGAAGCACCCCTCCCTCTCCGCCACCGGTCTTCATTCCAACGCCTAATTGTGTGTTAAACATGTGTCATTTAAACCTTTCGTTAATTAGGAACTCCTATTATCTTACAACATTTTTATGTATTTCCCTTATTTCTCTGTTTTATGGAAGCTCGGTGTATGTTTTAGCTTTGTAGAGATATTTCGTGGAAGATGGCAAATCATTGCTCGTATTCGTTATTTTTTTAATTTTTTTTTATATTTCTATTTTTTTTCGTGTGTGTACTCTATGATACTGAGAAATTGAGCAAGAGGAGGGTGCTAAAATGTGTATTTTTTATCCCTTGGTCACTGAGGT
>NW_020868936.1:798361-805861 GCF_003789085.1 Penaeus vannamei
ACGATACACATCACACACACAGAAACGAACTATTTCCTATCTATTTCCCTATGTGCTTATATAGAAAGTCAAACGTTCATCTTGCATAATTCTTTGATCTACAGAAGAGTGAAATTAGGAAAAAGAAAGAAAGAAAAAAAGAAAAAAAATATACCACTAACTTAACCAAAAGAAATACATTCATAATCCTATTAAGCAGAAACTTCTAAAAAAAAAAAAAAAAAAAAAAAAAAAAAAAAAAAAAAAAAAAAAATTCTTTTTTTTCATCACTTTTAGGGGAAAAAAGTCCTTCCTTTGCAACCCCCCCGGGCGCTAATCTTGTACTCTGACGGGTTTCACTAACTTCTGTATAATCCCTCCTTGAGGACATCGAATTCTTGCTCGAGTTACATATTTGTATCCACTTTTTTACTAACACAAACAATTCGAAGTAGTTTCTCTTTGCCGAGACAGAGGGAGAAGTTTGGGAGAGTTTTGCAAATAGGTTGAGGGACATTTGTGTCTTGGAGAGTGCTATTCTGTGCAAAGGATGTTGGGCGATCTCCCTCTTGCCATCTGCTTTGTTAGAGAGGAGGAGGACACAGCAGGGTATGTACACGAGTACAAATTTGCACAATCGTGTACGTTGGTCCGCGCTCAGCTCGCTCTTTCTTAACTTTCTAAACATACGCACAGTTGCACGAACGCAAGGACAATCTTGTTGTTGTTGTTGTTAGTGTTGTGTTGTTGTTGTTGTTTGTTGTTAGTTGTTGTTGTTGTTGTTGTTGTTGTTTCTTCTTCTTCTCTTCTTCTTCTTCTTCTTCTTCTTCTCTCTTCTCTCTCTCTCTCTCTCTCTCTCTCTCTCTCTCTCTTCTCTCTCTCTTCTCTCTATCTATCTATCTATCTATCTATCTCCTATCGATGTATAGTTATTTATTTTATGTTCGTGTATATATGTTGTCTGTCTGTGTGTGTGTGGAGAGAGAGAGAGAGAGAGAGAGAGAGAGAGAGAGAGAGAGAGAGAGAGAGCGAAGAGAGAGAGAGAGAGATGAGAGAGAGAGAGAGAGAGAGAAGAGAGAGAGAGGGAGGGAGAGAGAGAGAGAGGGGAGGGAGAAGGAAGAGAGGAGAGAGAGAGAGAGAGAGAGAGATAAACTCTATTAACTGTGGGTAAGTTATTTTATTTATCTCAATAAGCATCCGAATAAAATGAGACATTTTTGATCCGAGAAGAAAAACGTCAAAATGCATTTAAATTCCTTTTTTTCAATTTTTATTTTCGCCCCGTTGTAATTTCTATCCGGATTTGTTTAAATGGAGTGCAATCTCGGGGCCCAGATTAAGATGAAGATAAGCTTACGAAGAAGGATTCGCCTTAAATTGAGACGTTGGTGTATGATAGTGCTAAACAGAGAGCGAACACCTGTGAATGAAAACAAAACAAAAAAAAACAAACGGCGAGACAAAAAAAAAAAGAAAAAGAAAAGAGAAAAAAAGAAAAACAGAAAGAGAAAGAGAGAAAGAAAAGAAAGAAAAAAAGAAAAGAAAAAAAAAGAAAAGAAAAAAAAGAAAGAAGAAAGAATAGAAAGATATAGAAAGATAAGAATATAAAGAAGTATAAGAAGAAGAAGAAGAAGGAAGCAGAAGAAATAAGAAAAATATATTATACATATACATATATAAGTATATTAATATAAGAGATACAACAAAATCCCGAAGAAGCTTAATAATAATAAGAACGGAAATAGCACTAATAGCAATATGAGCAATACCTCGCAGTCGGGTATTAGTAGGAGCAGATGTAATATTTCACTAATGAAATAGGAGTTCCTAGAAATGATAAAGTCTAGGCATGTTTTTTTTTTCTGCATAGGCCTATCATATCGCCGACTGGTATAGAATAGAATCGATGTCAATATTTATGATACTGCGATAAAATGAAATACGCTATATATCACTGCGAACTCTTTATAAATGTTTAAAGACGTCGACACAGATTCTTAACCAGACTGTAGGGTATATAGAAACAAAACATTAGATATCATAGAAGGGAATAGAGGATAAAAACCAAGCAGAAATTATCAACCCTTTCCTCATAAATCGTAATTATTTATTCATTTCTTTTTTTAGACACAGATTAAAACATATCGTAATTCCAAGGAAGAGGGATTAGTAAGCTTATTAGCCAATGAGGATTAGAGAGAGAGAAAGGAGGAAGGGGAGAGAAAGGCAAAGAGAGAGGTGTGAGATAGATAGTAGATAAGAGAGATAAATAGATAGATAGATAAATAGATAGAGATAGAAAGAGATAAATAGATAGATAGATAGACAGATAGACGAACAGACAGACAGATAGATAGA
The DNA here is from genome assembly GCF_003789085.1 of Penaeus vannamei. Lineage (NCBI taxonomy): Eukaryota > Metazoa > Arthropoda > Malacostraca > Decapoda > Penaeidae > Penaeus > Penaeus vannamei. Next base: position 800,699 of record NW_020868936.1, read on the forward strand.
TAGATAAAGAGAGAGAGAAGTGGAGATAAACGACATACACGAGAGAGAATGAAAAGCGAAATGGGACTCAATCAAGACGACTTTTGCCTAATTACTATTAGCCTGTGGATTGATGAATAGAGGGGTAATATAAGCCTCTTTAGCCATAAGCCTACATTACCCCAGAATGTATTTAACCTCACTCGCACAGGTTCCAGCCAAGATAGAGCTACGCGTCTCGAAGAAGTATTTCCTTCAAGAAGATTCTGGATAGCGTGTATCCTAGTCACATCAGAGACTCTTAAAGTGCCACGGTGTTCAAGGAAGGTTGGGTTAAGAAAGTGCCAAATTCATTGAGATAGAAACTTTGCAGCAGTCAGGCTAAGAGAGAGAGAGGTTGGGGAAGCATAGACATACGAGAGAGGAGGGAGAAGAGAGGAGAGAGTGAGAGAGGATGAGAGAGAGAGAAAAAAACAGAGAGAGAGACTGAGATAGAGAGAGAGAGAGAGAGAGAGGAGAGAGGAGAAGAAGAGAGAGAGAGAGAGAGGAGAGAGAGAGAGAGAGAGAGAGAGAGAGAGAGAGAGAGAGAGAGAGAGAGAGAGAGAGAGAAGAGGAGAGAGAGAGAGAGAGAGAGAGAGAGAGAGAGAGAGAGAGAGAGAGAGAGAGAGAGAGAGAGAGGAGGGAGGGAGAAAGTGAGAGAGAGAGAGAGAAAGAGAGCGAGAGCGAGAGGAAGAGAGGAGAGAGAAGAGAGAGAGAGAAGAGAGAGAGAGAGAGAGAGAGAGAGAGAGAGAGAGAGAGAGAGAGAGAGAGAGAGAGAGAGAGAGAGAGAGAGAGAGAGAGAGACGGATTAAAAGAGCAAGAGAAAAAATATATAGAGCTAGACCATGCATATGAATTAGTCACAATATCGTGTCCTCCTCCCACAGTCTCATATACATAAGACCTATATACTGCAACACACCCCGTGGTAACATATGCTATCTATCAGACGATCTAACAAACACGCTAACACACATCCTTTTCCCTTTCTCCCTAGAAAAAAATCCTTATTATTCACTCTTCCTCTTCCTATCCTTTGTCTCATTTCTTCTATCCCCTCATTCCTTCACTGATCTAATGCCCTCACAGCTTATTTCCTCTTACTCTACCCACATACCACATGCCATACCCACCGATACCCCGAGAGGTACCAAGGCCAGAAATACATTGACTCGATTTTTTTTTTGCTTTTCATCAGATTGGCTTTTAAGCTGATTTCTTTTTTTTTCTATTTCTGTTTCTTCTGCTTCTTCTTTTTTTTTCTTTTTCTCCTGACCTTCTTCACTTTTTGATTTTGGTCTCCACGAAGAAATGTTTGGCCCTTAACTTCTTTTTCTTCTTATATTTCTTATTCTTTCTCCTCTTCCTCTTCTTTTTCCATCTTCCTTCTCCTTCTCCTCCTTCCCGTAGCTCTTCTTCCTTCTCCTCCAGTGCCTTTTTTCTTTATCTTTTTTAGGTCTGTTGTCACTGAAGTACCTATTTTGGCCCTTAGCCTCTTCCTTCTTCTTCATCATCTTCTTTCCCCTTCTCCTCTTTTTCTCTCCCCTTCTCCTTCTCCTCCTCCTTTTCTCCTTCGTTTGTTTTCTATACTATCTAAAAAGTATCTTAAAGTTTGGCCCGTAATCAGCACCTCCTCCTCCTCCTCTTCCTCCTCTGCTTCTTCCCCATTTCCTCCTTTCTCTCCTCCCCTCCTCCTCTTCTCCCTCTTCTGCTTCTTCCCCTATCCTCCTCCTCCTCCTCATTATTTTCTTAAGTCCGTATTCGCTGAAAAAAAAAATATTTTAGAAAGATTTTTTTCTTTTCTTCAGATCGTTTCTATCCGAAGGCTGTGAATTTCTCAACCGCAACAGGAAGTCGTGAAGGAAAAGAATTGTCTCTAAGAAGTTTGCGAAGTATTCTTATTCGAGTGGGATAAAACAGAATGATTTTTTTCTTCTTTTTTTTCAAATTATTTTCTATTCTAGCATTTTCTTAAAGCTTAATCTGGTAATGCTTAATGCTCTTTTTCGATTTTTTAAACATTAATTGTAATATATCTGTTTATTATTATTATATTATTATTTATTATCTATATCATTATTACTAGTACTACAATCATTATTATCATTATTATCATTATTATTATTATCATTACTATATATTTTTCCTTAATCGTTATGTGCAATGCTTAATACTGTTCTTATTCGACTGTTAGAACAGAATTGAACATTTCTTTTTAGTTATTATTATTTATTATTATTTTATTTATTTATTTATTTTTATTTTGTATTCATTAATTTTTTTTTTACCTTAACGGTTATGTGCAATGCTTAATGCTCTTCTAATACGTAGGTGATAAAACAGCATTATACATTTTTGGTATCTACTATTAATTTTTTTTTGTTTTTTGCTTTTATCGATTTTTTTTTTTTAAAACAACCATTATATGCAATGTGATCGCGCGAGTTGCTGTTTGTACGTTGTCAGCGAGTAACTGTTTGTAAAATCACTTTTGCAATTAAGAGATTAAATTCACTCCTCTGTTTTGAGTTGATTTTCACGGAATTCAGTAATCTGGTCTAATAGCGCCTGTTGCAGTAATGGAGTATGTCTGTTTATCAATTTGTTGTGACGTTTATCTTCCCATTCTGTCCGTTCGTACGCTGTTCGCTATTTGCATTAATACGAACACTCGTACACACACAACTCCCTCCCTGCACACACACATATATGCCTACAAAACACACACTACCCCCCCCCCACCCCACACACGTACATAGACACACGCAAATGCCTACAAATGCACCCCCACACACACGCACACACACAAAAAAACACACAAATGCCTACAAATGCACACACCACACACACCACACACACACACACACACACACACACACACAACCCACTCCCCACGCACACACAAAAACGCACAATCCCACAAACACACAGGACCCCCTCCCCCCACACACAAAACACCCACCCCCCTAACATACACAAACACCTAAAAAGAAGAAGAAGAAGAAGAGAAGAAAAAAAAAAAAAAAGGATTGAAAAGAGACTTGAAATACCTTACATAGCAGTTCATTACGACCATATAGAGCTCACGACTGAAAGAAGAATTGCTCACGAACGACCATAAAACATCATCTTTTAAACTTTTATCTATCATCCCCCTCCCCACCCCCTCCCTATCGGCCCCCCTCCCCTTCGCTCCCCTTCACCCCTTCTCCCCCCCATTTTTTTTTTTTTTTTTTTTTTTTTTTTTTTAAAGAAAGAGAGAAAGAGAGTAATTTGATTGCCATCCTCGAGGGAAATGCAATTGGGATCGTGCAGACGAAGGTGATTCACATGGCGTCGCTGTGGTTTAAAGGGAAATGAAATTTATGTCTCAGGAATTGGGAAAGAATGATGATGACCTTAAAAGAAAGAAAGAAAGAAAGAAAAGAAAAAAAAAACGCTTAATTTCTTTTAAAGGGGAAATTATGAGAAACCCGGAAATAAAAGAAAGGAGAAAAAGAAAAGAAGAAGAAAAAAATAAGTTTCAGATGGATGGATAAAACTGCAGCCAAAGATTTTACAAATATAAAAGAAGAAAAATATTCCCCGAATTTAAATTCTAATTAGCAAAAGATTAAATTATCAATAGTCTCCTTGATTAACATGTGTACGAGAGAGAGAGAGAGAGAGAGAGAGAGAGAGAGAGAGAGAGAGAGAGAGAGAGAGAGAGAAAGAGAAAGAGAGAGAGAGAGAGAGAGAGAGCGAGAGCGAGAGCGAGAGCGAGAGAGAGAGAGAGAGAGAGAGAGAGAGAGAGAGAGAGAGAGAGAGAGAGAGAGAGAGAGAGATTGAGATACAGAGAGAAAGAGAGAGATGAGAGAGAGAGAGAGAGAGAGAGAGAGAGAGAGAGAGAGAGAGAGAGAGAGAGAGAGAGAGAGAGAGAGAGAGAGAGAGAGAGAGAGAGAGAGAGAGAGAGAGAAGAGAGAGAGAGAGAGATAGAGGAGAAAAGAGAGAGAGAGAGAGAGAGTGACAGTGACACATACAGAGAGAGAAAGATAGATAGACAGATAGAGAGAGAGAGAGAGACAGACAGAGAGACAGACAGACAGACGGAGAGAGAAAGAAAGAGAGAGAGAGAGAATACAGGATACAAAAATGAATATGCACATTAAATACCTGAGAGTACAATGCATGCAAAATAGCGAAACCATCCATATGTATAAAAATAAAGCAAAAATCTGTGAGTAAAATAAAACAAGATTTCACTAATCCGTCAGACCTGATTTTACCCGTGGACAATAAAATCCTTAATATAATTTACACTACAGTATAAATTTGATCAAAGCCATTAAAGCGATGAAAATAACATTACAGAGAGGAAGGTTGAGATCCATGACCACCAGGAGGCTTTCAATTGCAGAGAATTATTTCCAGGTGGTCCAGGCAAGCTTGTGTAATTACAGGTGCACGCGTATTATGTAAATGTTAGTAAATACGTTTATTTTGCCAATCTACCACCATACACACTCACACACACACACACACATACATATATAAATGATGTTGAATTAACATCTTCAAAGAACTAGAAATGCATTTGACCGGCTTCGATTTTATCTATATTTTTTACGAAGATAAAATCGAAAACGGGTATATATGTATATATATATATATATAATATATATATATATATATATATATATATATATATATATATATATATATATATATGCATATTATATATATATATATATATATATTATATAATATATATATATATATATATATATATATATATATATATATATATATATATATATATATATATATATATATATATATATATATATATATATATATATATACACATACATATATATGCATATATTTGCGTATACATATATGTGTATATATAGATATAAGTATGTATCTTTATGCCATTCATGCCCCGCTTCCATCGTCCGAGAAGCTTATTTATGTCTGACATTTGTCTGTAGCTAAACCGCACTTCGTTTCCTTTTCAGACTCGAGGTTTAGGATGGAGAACTCTGGCACCTGCTACGTGTTCATCTGCTCCCTCGGTTCGTATTGGGTTCACAGGGAGAGTGGGAATAGATGCATTCGTGCAAACGCATACACATACACACACAAACTTGCTAACACTTATTC
>NW_020868936.1:815861-820861 GCF_003789085.1 Penaeus vannamei
AGTTAGGGGGAAACAACTTAAAAAAAAAAAAAAAAAAAACAAAAAAAAAAAAAAAAAAAATACAGTCCAAAAAATCTCAGGGAAACTCACTCCACTAAATAAGCAAATAGGTAAAATAAACATCAACATTTCGAAAAGCTGAAAATTAGATTCATCCTCCATCCTAAAGCAAGAGGGCGGGTTTCGTGAGAGAATTCATTTTGTTAACCCAAAGGATTTTAAAACATGCAGATGCGACCTCGGATAACCTCTTTACCGAACGCGGGCCACGAGGGTGAAATTATTATAGATAAACGGATTTTTGTGTATAACGTAGTAGATGTACCTTCGGAGTCACGGCGCGTGCCTAACGGAATAAAAATAGTTATCTTAGCGTTTTTTTTTTTTTTTTTTTTGTTCTTTTAAATATATATATATTTTATTAACAAGATAAATGCAATGTTATAATTGTTGAGAATAATAATATATAACAAAGACAACGAAGAATAAAAAAAACAAATACAACGAGGATACTAAGAAGCAAATATTATCAATGACGAATTATGAATTACAGCAAAAGACTACAAATTATAGATAGTGATAATAATATTTTTATTGATGGTGAAGAAGATATGGAAAATGGAGATAAGATAAAGACAGAAGAGATGAAGATAACAAATACAATAAGGATAACAAGAAGCAAATGTTATCAATAACGAAAAGAATTACAGCCAGAATGCAAAAATAGATAGTGATAATGTTATTTATTAAGGTATGGAAAATGGAGATCAGAAAGACAGAAGAAGAGGAAGAAGGCAAAGATAAAGATGAAGATAAAGATAAAAAGATAACGATAATGATACAGATAAAAATAAAGACAAGGATAATGATAATTGCACAGATGATTATGAAATCAAAGATAATGAATAATGATTAAAGATAAAAAAAAAACATACAAAAGTAAAAATAGAAGAAAATGATGGAGATACAAAGATGCGATGAAAAAGATGAAAACGAATAATAATAATGATCATTATTAAAAAAACTCTCCCTTTGCTCTCTGCCCAGTGAAAAAAGATAAATAATAAGAAATAATATAATAAAATAAAAATATTTTCTTTACTCTCTGCCAATGAAAAAATAAATGAAAAATAATAATAATGATAAAAATCTCCCCCTTCCTCTCTGCCCAATGATAAAGATAAAATAATAATAATAGATAATAAAATAATAAAAAAATAAAATCTCATACACACATACACAAATAAAAATAAAAATAATAAAAATCTCTGCCCTAATAATAATAATAATAAAATCTCCCTTTGCTCTCTGCCATTTTCCACAAAACTTCTGCAAAGGAGATATCCTAACTCACATTATCTCAGCCATAAAAAACTATTCAAAAAAAGGCAAGAGTACAAGCTATAAATATCAGAACTGCGTATGAGGCGGAATCACGTTACTAACTAGATAGGAAAGCTTGTGGTTCAATAAGTTTTACTATATATAGATATTACTATATAAGTATACTCCGTTAAATCTCAGAAAAGGGGTAATTGGCAACTCACCACAGACTCTGGAGTACTCCGAATTGCAGAAAAAGAAAGGAAGAAAGAGTGGTATGAGAAACTCCAATTAAAGAAATAATCGAAAGAAAGAGAATTAAATAAATAACCACAAAGAAATGATCAAATAAGGGAAATTAGATTTTAAATAATACTATACACACTCCAGAGACCGGAAGAGTTGCCAGCTTTTCCTTTTTTCTGTGATCGGATTCATTCCATCCATCGTGATGTCATATGGTGAAATTATTTAGAATAGTTCTTCGATTAATTTAATATTCAGCTTCCATAAATGAGATGATCTGTAAAGTAATATTCTCCATACACACAAAGATTCTAAAATCCAATTTACATTTTATTATTTGCTAATATAAACCGAATAATTAGTGTTCTGACGAAAAGAATGACCAATGTAATCCATGAACTTTTACGGAAAAGAATCTAACATTGAAATGCACGTCCAATGGGATGTTTTTTTTAGTCAGTCATTCCCGCTGTAAGGTTGGACGAGTAACGAAATTCTTTAACGAAAATCTAAAAAAAAAAAAAAAAAAAAAAAAAAATCGATACTTCATATGTATAGGATGAGATAAGATGAATATGAAGTGAAACGACATGACAACTAATTCGCTATTTACCCTTCAGTTGAGAATAATATGGTTCAGGGAATGGTTAAAGATATCGAGATAAATTCCCAATGGAACACAGAACACAAGAAAACATCGATAACTTTTATCTGAGAAAAAAGACTGAACGTACATAATGGGTAAGGGGGGAAAGACACAGAAGAACGAATAGAGAGCAAGGATAGATAAGGATAAAGAAGGTGAAACACGGGGACGAAAGGGAGTGTCTAGCGTGTGGACTCTTCGCGGACTCCCTCTGCCTTTTTCTTTCGCTGACCGGTATTCAAATGGAATTTTAGGTCGAGGCCTCTTTTTCTCTTTCTTTTTTTCTTTCTTTCTTTCTCTTTTTGTTTCTATTTTTTTCTCTTCTCTTTCTATTTCTTCATATTCTTCCTTTCATTTTTTCTATATTTTCTTTCCATTTTTTTCTCTTTTCTCTTTCTTTTTTTTTTTCTATTTTTTCTTTTTTTTTTTTTTTTTTTCTTTTCTTGTTTTTTCTTTTTTTTCCGTCCAGTCACCCAATTCAGTTTCACAGCCTCTGCTCTTCCTCTAAAACACGCCTTCCCATGATATCCCATGACGGTTGTAAAACAGCAAAGAGAAAATTGTTTTTTTGTTCTGCACAGTGAGAGTTAATTATATTTTGCGCGGTTTTGTATAAAAAAAAGGTTTGTGGATTTTTGTAAGGAAATGTTTGAGAGGAGGGACATGATCTGCTGAATGGTGATTTTGGACAGTTATTAATGTGAGATGTAGAGGGAAAAGGAGTTGTTGAATCCTAATATTCGGCTACTGTGGATTGGCAGATCTTCCTTAATTTCTTTTGTCAGATCCAGTGTCTCTTCAAAATCCATGCGTCTATTAACCTATTATTCATACGAATTAATAATATACGTATATATATACACATACATACGTCTCTCTCTCTCTCTTCTCTCTCTCCTCTCTCATCTCTCTCTCTCTCTCTCTCTCTCTCTCTCTCTCTCTCTCTCTCTTCTCTCTCTCCTCTCTCTCTTCTCTCTCTCTCTCTCTCTCTCTCTCTCTCTCTCTCTCTCTCTCTCTCTCTCTCTCTGTCTCTCTCTTTCTCTCTCTCTTCTCTCTCTTCTTCTCTTCTCTCTCTCTCTCTCTCTTCTCTCTCTGTCTCTCTCCGCTCTCTGTCTCTTCTCTCTCTCTCTCTCTCTCTCTCTGTCTCTCTGCTCTCTCTCTACTCTCTCTCTCTCTTCTCTCTCTCTCTCTCTCTCTCTCTCTCTCTCTCTCTCTCTCTCTCTCTATGAGGGGTCTTTGTCTCTCTCTCTCTGTCTGTCTATGAGGGGGCGTCTATCTCTGCTAATATAAAATTTCAGCTCAATATAAGTAGTACGTAGCTGAAAAACAAACAAACAAGCAAACAAAGAAGAAAAAAAGGACAGGGACTGACCTACGTGAATCGCAGCCTCCTTCCCTGGGAACAAACAAGATACAAACTGAATAATCCTCACATCCCTACGTTATAAGGAGAGAGGCCTTTCGTTCGGGTTCGAAAGAAGAAAGAGATATCAAAAGAGAAGACTGATTCGCTTATAATTCCATTCGCTCTTATGTCTTCGCTGTAGGAAGGGGAAGTACGTCCTTACGGGTAGTCGTATCGTATACACACACACACACATACACAGACATAACACAGACACACACACACACACACACAGGACACAGACACATATATATACATACTCTAAAAAAACATTTGACTATCGCTGAATGGTCGAGTCACAGGGTATATATTAAGCATAACTTAATAGAGATATGTTGCGTAAGAACTATATACAGAATATTCAGTTACGTTGGAAATCCTGGAATTCCGCAGCTGTGTTAGATTCAAAACAATTTGGAGGGCAAGGAGATGCGAAATAATATAAAAAAAAGTTTGCCTAAAAGGATAGGAGAGAAACTGAGATAATATATTTTTATGTATTTTTTTTTATTTTTTATTTATTTATTATTTTTTTATTTTTTGTCATAGTTGTCTCCAGGAATTAAAATGTAGAAGTGAAGTAAGAAATCCGTCGATAATACAATGAAAAAGATTGTATAATAATTCGAGAAAGTTAGAAAAAAAACAACAAAAACAGAACCCAAAAATACAACCAACGAATGTAGAGACTAATGGAGAATGTGGAAGCAATATCCGCCAAAAATACACACCGCGGAAACTGAATTAGACACTGAAATAGGCGGAGTAAAGTATATATAAACATTAGAAGCAGCTGGACCACTACAGTTAGGATAAAGCGAACCATTATACTTCGACTTGTTCTGAATGCAATAGTTGTGTTCCGTAAATGAAAAAAAAAATATATATTGAATCATGTAATTATTGTAGTTGTTATTTATATTATGTTCGTTCTTTTGTTGTTATTTTATGAGAGAGAGGGAGAGAGAAAGACAGAGAGAGACGAGAGAGAGAGGAGAGAGAGAGAAGAGAGAGAGAGAGAGAGAGAGAGAGAGAGAGAGGAGAGAGAGAGAGAGAGAGAAGAGAGAGAGAGAGAGAGAGAGACGAGAGACAGACAGACAGAGTCAGAGAACAGAGAAAATACCAGGAGTTTGACGAGACAGAGAAATAGTTTAGTTCAATCAGAACTAAACCTAGAACGAATGAAAATATCAGAGCGCAATAATTACATTACGGCAGAAGTACATGGCATAATTAAGGGAACAAAAAGACATTGAATCCATTAAAAAAAAAAAAAAAAAAAAAACGATACACATGAAAAAAGGGCGACGATATGGTAACTTCAGAAGGTAAAGCAGATAGTTCATAAGCGTTTATGACACTTTGTTCTGACTGATGTTT
>NW_020868936.1:823361-826787 GCF_003789085.1 Penaeus vannamei
ACGAACGAGAAGGAGGAAGAGATATGGAAGATGAGACAAACAAGAAAAAGGGAGAGATAAGGAGGAGGAGACGAACAAGAAAGAGGAAGAGCCAAGAAGGATGAGACAAACAAGAAAGAAGATGAGACGAATGACAGTGCCAGCGATGGAGGCTAATAGTAAGGAGAAAGAGACAAGGAGAATAGACGAGATGAACAAGAAGAAGAACGAGACAAAGAGAATAGACGACAAGCAGTGCCAACACGAACATGAGAGAAAGAGAGACAAGGAGTGCCAGCGACAGGAAGGAAGGTGAGACGAACTACTGTGCCAAGAATAAACTACAGGCAGAGGTACCACAGTGCTAGAGGCAATCCCCAGTGCCAGAGCTGAACAGTGCCAGAACCAGACAATGCAAAGCAATCCACAGAGCCAGAGCCGAGCCCCAGTGCAAGAGACAATCCATAGTGCCAAAGCTGAACAGTGCCAGAGACAATCCACAGTGCCAGAGACATTCCACAGTGCCAGAGACAATCCAGCAGTGCAGAGAGACAATCCGCAAGTGCCAGAGACAATCCGCAGTGCCAGACAATCACAGTGCCACAGTGCCAGAGACAATCCACAGTGCCAGAGACAATAGTCCACACAGTGCCAAGAGACAAGTCCAACAGTGGCCAGAGAAGACACATCCGCAGTGCCAGAGACAATCCAACACAGTGCCAAGAGCCAATCCCAAGTGACAGAGTGAACAGTGCAAGAGGAGCACGACGACAACAGTAGAGACAAGCAGTGCCAAGACATGTGCCAGTAGAGCCTTTGGAGGAAGACGGAGACAGCGCAAAGGGGCACGACTTAGAAAGATCGTTCGATGTTGGAGAAACAAACAAAACAAAAGCAAACAAAGAAGATTCGCCAAGCACCCAAAAATCAAGCAACACTTGCAGGTTTGGCAGGCGCGTTTGGTTGCATTCGTTGCCAAAACAGCACAGGATTTTCTAGTCGAGAGGCGTTGCGGTTGTTTTTTTTTTTTTTTTTTTTTTTTGTTTTTTTTTTTTTTAATAGATTCGTCTTAAATTACATATCTTCATATCTGTCTGTCTCTCTGTTTCTAACTATCTATCTGTCCATCTATCTAAAAGTCTATAAATAAATCAAGCTATCTGTCTATTTAGCTTTTTATATATCTTTCTATCCATATATCTGTACATATGCTTATATGTCTGCCTATCTACCTATCTATATATCTATCTGTCTGCCTATCTATCTATCTATATATCTATCTGTCTATCTATCTATCCGTCTATCTATCTATCTATTTATCTATCTATCTATTTATCTATCTATCTATATGTATGTATGTATATACATAAACACTTGAAATATATACAAACAACTAAAAATGAATAGCATAATATCACTCAGACTGGAGGAGAAAGAGAAAGAGAAAGAGAGAGAGAGAGAGAGAGAGAGAGAGAGAGAGAGAGAGAGAGAGAGAGAGAGAGAGAGAGAGAGAGAGAGAGAGAGAGAGAGAGAGAGAGAGAGAGAGAGAGAGAGAGGACATTAGGAGAGGAAATAGATCCATAAGGATCATGAAACCTCAGTTATTGCCCGTGCTTTCGCCCTTCCCTTCAAGCGTGAAAAGGCAAGGTTAGGCAATGATCAAATATGCCTTTATGTAATGTGTGTATAGATTTAATAATATATATTCTGCGAAGGTTAATAAATGTGAACTAACTGACGAGTATGTACTATAAAAATGAATATAATGTTTAAAATAAAAGAAAAATTAGAAGCAAAGGACCGAAAAGAAAATACATATTTGTGTAAGTTCCTGCGAAACTTACATAACATGCACAGCATACACACACACACACACTTCACACGGACACACACGCACACCCATACCTACACACACTTACAACAACCACATACAACACTACACACACACTATTACACAACTCAAACACACACAACACGGCCGCAACATCATGCCTAACACACACACACACCACCACAGAACAAACCGCCACAAATCTAATGAACACACAACCCCCCCCCCACACACAAACACCCAATTCATTCCCACAAAACACCCCCTAAACACCACCATCCCATTCACGCCCTCGAACCACCGCTTCAATAACCTCCTCTTCTCCCTTTCCCCTCCCTCTTCTACAGCCTGCTTGGTCGGAGGGATTCGCGCGCCCAGCATCGACATTCCCGAAACCACGACGGAGCCACCGCCAACCACCCCGGACCCAGCCACTCTGCCGTACTTCCTCCACCACCTCAACACCACCAACGTCACCATCATCCACGGGAAAAACCGCCACTTTGGATTGCCAGGTCTTCAGGCTTCGCGACCGCACGGTGAGTGTGTCTTCGGCTGGCTGCCCTGTTCGCGGTTGCTGCCGAGGGGTGCGGGTGTATAGGCGGGGGATGACATGGGGATGTGTGTGTGTGAGCGCAGAGGGGAGAGAGAAGAGAGAGAGAAGAGAGAGGAGAGAGAAGAGAGAGAGAGAGAGAGAGAGAGAGAGGAGAGAGAGCGAGAGAGAGAGAGAGAGAGAGAGAGTGAGAGAAGAGAGAGAGAAGAGAGAGAGAGAGAGAGAGAGAGAGAGAGAGAGATGAGAGTGAGAGAGAGAGAGAGTGAGAGAGTGAGAGAGAGAGAGAGAGAGAAAGAAAGAGAGGAAAGAAGAAGAGAGAGAGAGAAGAGAAGAGAGAGAGAGAGAGAGAGAGAGAGAGAGAGAGAGAGAGAGAGAGTGAGAGAGAGAGAGAGAGAGAGAGAGAGAGAGAGAAAGAGAGAGAAGAGAGAGCGAGAGAGAGAGAGAGAGAATGAGATGAGAGAGAGAGGAAGAGAGAGAGAGAGAGAGAAAGAGAGAGAAGAGAGAAGAGCAAGAAAGAAGAAAGAGAGAGAGAGGAGAGAGAGAGAGAGAGAGAGAGAGAGAGAGAGGAGAGAGAAGAGGAAGAGAGAGGAGAGAGAGAGAGAGAGAGAGAGCAAGAGAGAGAGAGAGCAGCAGAGAGAAGAGAGAGAGAACCAGAAAACAGAGACAGACAGAGTAGAGAGACAGAGACAGAGAACAGAAAGAAGAAAGGCAGAAGAGGAAGAAAGAAAGAGGATAGAGAGAATGAGATAAAAGAAAGAAAGAGAAAGAAAGACAACTAGATATCAACAGAACTTCTTGCCTCGCAGGAAAATTGTCTCTTCTCTCCCTTACGGTTTCCTGTTGTCTCTAACATACGGTTATCACCTGGCTTTACCAGACCCTTTTCTCAACACACGAAATACACATACCCAGGATTGTATTTCCAAAGTACACTGTGTATCACAGAAGGGAAGAAGGTAAGGAAAAGCTGAAAGGGAAAAGCTGAAATATGGCAAGCATGTGTGTATACATACATTCATTTCTATCTATCTATCTATCCATAATGATAATGATAATCCTATCT
>NW_020868936.1:831887-845189 GCF_003789085.1 Penaeus vannamei
ATTCTCGCGAACAGGATAAGCGTGTCCTTGGGGATTCCACGAAGGAGACGTAGGGTTCCCGAGGCTTCCCGAAACTCACGCCATCGACCTCGCTCGGGTCCTGTCGTCGGCGGGGAGCTCAGTGTTCGAGGTCCTGGTGATTTTTTACGTTTTTTTCTTTTTTCGAAGAGGGGGGTGGGGGAGGGGGTGGAACTGCATCCGAATTATGAATCGGATCCTGCTTGTTATTGTTGTTGTTGTTGTTTGTTTTTAAGGGGGAAGGCGCTGCAGCCGAATTACTTAAATTTAGGTAAATCTATTTTTTTTTTTTTTAGGGGGGAGGGTTACAGCCGAATTATTTATGATAATGTAAATCATCTTTCTTTTTTTTGCATGTGTGTGTGGGGGGGGGGGGGCAACTGAATTATCTGGAATTAGTTAGATCTTCCAATCTTTTCTTCGAAGGTTTGGCGCAGGGTCATCCAATTAGCTAGGAAGAACGGTATATTGATGTGAATTAACAATTACTGGTAATTGCAATCTTCATAAAAAAAAATTACTGTTAAAAAAGTAACGGATTTTACCTCAGTACGTTTCTGAAGAGAATATGCTGATGTAGAGCGATATTTCCTCAGAAAGTGATAGCGCTGACTCAGAGCAATCAGCGGCCGACAAAGGAGCGATTTTCGGGTCAGTGAGTCTCCCCCGAGTGCGGCGCCAGAGTCATCCAGCGGTGAGATGGATTACTTATTCGTCCCCTTGACCCATACGGCCCGCTCGCGCGCCTCGCCCTCCCGACGCACCGGACTAAGCCAACCGAGGCCTGGAACGATTTTCTACGTCGGATTAAAACCAATTACGACGATAATTAATCTTCGATCGGCCAATTGCAGGAGAAAAATGACCGCCGGGCTCGTTATCGCCGGCGGAAAGAGAGAGAGGCAGCGCTCGTGACCCCGCCTGACCTGGATCCGCTGCCTCCGGGCCGCCGCCGCTCCTCCCGGAACCTCGCTTCCAGGCTTTCCAGGGAGCTGTTGGCTGGCGCGGTGCCAACTCTGCCTGCGGGAGGCGCCTCTGAGGGCGAGGACGCTGCAAGGGCGGGCGGGACGGGCGGACGGGGGGAGAGGGACCTGCGGCCGGTGGGCGAAGCGGCCAAAACTCTAAGGATTCTGATATCTTTAATGAATTCAGTGCAGCCTCGCCGCCGTCTTGCTTCCTTCTTCTCTTTCTCTGACGCGTGCCACGTGTGTGTATGTATATATAGTCTCTTTAAAGAGAAACCGTGAAATGCGCAGTTCTTGGAAAACGAATTTTGGCCCAATACCTCCCTGGCCGTGATGGACGCGGAATGCAGCTAAGAATATCAATGAATTTTCCCCCATGTCAGTCACGTGACCCTTCGCGCACCTGACCCCGCTTCCGCAATTCTACCCCGTGAACTGACACGACCCACTGCGGACGACGCTGCCCGACACGACCCATGGGGGAGTCGCCTTTAACCCGGTTTGCCAAAGATTCCAAATTCCAAATTCGACGCTTGCCGGAAAATCAGCTGCTGAGATTCTCGTATAGTTTGCAGGGAGACCAATCCATGGCAAAGGCCCGTTATGAGCTAGATATTACCAATCGTTGCATCACAAAGATTACTAATCGCTGCCATACTCTCGACGCCTCTCGATATGTTGCCCATCGGTCATTTTTGTGTGTATAACATCGTGTATTTACAGGAATGTTCAAGATGGTTAAGGTAGCCTGGTATATTCCGCGGGTGTTTGAACAGCCATCGGGAAATTAAGACCATAAAACTGGCCTATGTTAATCACGTAAATTAATAATATTTTTCAAGCGTATAAGATCACATAGCTGATCTATCTGCTACCCAGCTTGGACACTGCATTATCTACGTACACATATTATTGTTTTCAGTTCTATTTCTCGGTCGTTCTGTATAGACGTGAACGCTGAACTTTCGTCAAATGACCGTTAGTTGTAAAGGATAGATATAACACTAATCCACTCCTTTTAATTGAATATGGATTAAGTGAAGTCCTTTCTTTAGTATCATCATCTCCATTAGGGGCTGAGGGAAGATTTCCTCACGAAGGGAAGGAGTGACAGGCTTGGTGGGCGTGGTAGAGTGGAGTGAAGGCGGTTTGGAGGGCAGAGTGGATTGGAAGGGGTGGGCGGGGCCGAGTGAGGACATTCCACTATCTGTCGGTACGGTCTTATCTCCGTCAAGCATGATTTAGCTTTCCTCACCTTGCCTCATCTATGGTTCCTGTTTCAAGCCTCGTTTGGCCCGCGAGTGTTAGTGCATGGCCGCCATTAGTCACTGTTTTCACCCGAACACAATCCAGACGTGAATTAGTCATTTCGATGTTAGGCCGTACTTCACTTGTGGTCCGTCTTCACCTACGGATTATTTTCCTGTTTTACGTGTACACCGTATCAGTCTTATGCTCCAACGCCTGGGCACCATCTCGCCTGGGCTAAATTAAACTACGTATTGCATTACCTTGCTAGACTGTTTTGCATGCACATCGCCACACTTTCGCTCTTACGTTGCTTTACGTGGGAAATGCTGTCCCTTTCCTCTGGTATCTCCCCTCACCTAAATATTTCCTGCAAGTACCTATATCGTATTTCACCTATACACCCCCTCACCTATCACCTTCCCAGCCCCCCCCACCCCCACCCCCACCACTTACCACCTTCCCAGCCCCCCCCCCCCCCACTCCACACCCACCTTCCAGCGAAACAACTCACCTAAACACTATTTCACCTGTGGGATGCACGTCCACATTCCAGCCTCATCCACCTGTGCTGCCTCGGCTACCACCTGGCGCACCTGGAATCGAGCCACCTGGTCACACCTGTCCAGGGCGCTCAAGACGTACCTCGGCTGCAGAGCGGGAGAGCAGCCGTCCGCGCGGTCAATACCGGCTTATTCACCTGTTTTCCCGGCTGATACAAGAGGCATATGGCGCCTTTACGTTTTTTTCCTTGTGGCCTCTTCCCGTCTGGGCATAAGGCGCCTTCGCTTTTTTTTTCCTTCCTTTTTTCTTTCCTTTTCTCAAGGCTTATTCCCGTCTCTATTTTCCATTTAAAAAAAAAATAGAGAGAAAATGTGTATTGGAATTGGCTTTTTGCACATGCTTTTCTCAAATTGAGAAAAATATCGATAGATTACGAAAACAAGAGAAAAAGTGTTAGTAATTGTTTGGAGTATTAGTGTTAGTCTCTCAAATGTTTTCTGTGTCTAATATTTTCATGTAATGGGACGTAGTTTGTTCTGTTTACAATATGAGTTCTACGAGGACGAGCGTGTGCAGCTGCATGCGATTCCGGGAATAATTGTGGTGTGTTTGTGAGAGGGAGAGAGAGAGAGAGAGAGAGAGAGAGAGAGAGAGAGAGAGAGAGAGAGAGAGAGAGAGAGAGAGAGAGAGAGAGAGAGAGAGAGAGAGAGAGAGAGAGAGAGAGAGAGAGAGAGAGAGAGAGAGAGAGAGAGAGAAGAGAGAGAGAGAGAGAGAGAGAGAGAGAGAGAGAGAGAGAGAGAGAGAGAGAGAGAGGAGGGAAGAGAGAGAGAGAGAGAGAGAAGAGACAGAGAGAGAGAGAGAGAGAGAGAAGGTGGAGGGGAAGAGATAGAGAAAGAGAAACAGACAAACAGCGAGTCCCACAAAAGAGAAATATCATTCTACTCTTATTCTTTATCATCTTCCACTAGGCCACTTAAAAAAGGGGAAAAAAGCAGTAAGCAGCAAGTAGCACTGACATTAAAAAGCTCTCTGCCCTTAAAAGGCTCGCTCGTTCCCCAAGAGGAGGCCAGTTCGATGGTTTCCGCGGCCAGGACTCGACCCCATCGATCCTGGAAGAACTTTTCTACAGACTTTTAAGAGAATTTCGCTGATAAACACGGCAAGCGGTGCAACGTGTTCAACTCTAGTTAAAACAGTTATTGTGGCAAGAAGTTTCGGAACTGAAAGTTGCACCAGGCTTGTTGCAAGACGAGACTCTCGGCTGCGTGCAATGTGTCTTTGCCTGCTTCCCGACTGAGGGAGAGAGGCCGCGGCTGATGGAGAGGAAAAGAAAGATAGATAGGAAGAGCGAGAAGGAAAGAGAGAGAGAAGAGACTGAGAGAGAGATTAGAGACTGATAAGCAGACCAAGAGAAGGAGAGATGAATAGATAAGCAGGGATAAAACAAGACAGACAAACAGATATCCATACAGAGAAAAGAAAGAGACAGTGAAACAACAACACAACAGACAAACAGACAGACACAGACACTTCCCAACCCGGAGGAAATGCGAGGCAGACAACGGAAAGACGAAAACGAAGAAAACTAAGAACAATTCACAGACAAAACGGCGGCTTTCCTTGACAACGAGCGCAGGGCCCCCCGCCAGTGAAGCTCTCTTTACGGCAGTCAATACTTTAACGAATTCCTTTATGATACAGCCCATACGACCCTCCTCCCTCTCTCTCCTCCCTCCCCTCCTATCTCTCTCTCCTTCCCTCTCCCTCTCTCTCCTTCTCCATCTATCTACCTCCCTCCTCCTCCCTCCTCCTCCTTCCTCCCTCCCTCCCTCCCTCCTCTCTCCCTTCTCTCCCTCTCTCTCTCTCTCTGTCTCCTCCCTCCCTCTCCATGTCTCTCTTCTCTCATCTTCTCCCTCCTCCCTCCCTCCCTCCCTCCCTCCCTCCCTCCCTCCCTCCCTCTTTCTCCCTCCCTGCCTCCTTTCCCTCCCTCTCTCCCTCCTTCTCCCTCCTTACCTCCCACCCACCTGCCTTTTCCACCTCTGTAAATTTATCTATTGGATTGCTTATCTAAGATTTTTTTTCTCTCATTTCTCTCTCTCTTTCTCTTCTCTCTCTCTCTCTCTCGTCTCTCTCTCTCTCTCTCTCTTCTCTCTCTCTCTCTCTCTCTCTCTCTCTCTCTCTCTCTCTCTCTTCTCTCTCTCTCTCTCTCTCTCTCTCTCTCATATTTCCTGTTCATTGCTAATTCTTCCTACAATTTCGTCTTCCCTCAGTTCCCCATTTGAAATCCCTCCCTCGTTCTCTATTTAATTCCCCCTTCGCCTTCCCCCTCCTTACCTTACCCATTTTGCCTATTCCCTTTAATCTCCTTTCAATTCCCCCATTTCCCTCGTTATCATTTTCCCTCCTCCTCCTTTCCCATTTAGTCTATCGCCCTCCTTCTTCATACTCATATTTTGACCTTCCTTTGCCTCCGTTCTTTACTAATTCCATCTCCTCCCGTTACTTATTATTATTATTATCATTATTATTATTATTATCATTATCATTATTATTGTTATTATCATTATTGTTACTAGCGTTATTGTTGTTATCATCATTATTATTATCATTGTCCATCATTATCATCATTATTGTTATTATCATTATCAATATTATTGTTACCATCCTCATCATCATTATCATTATCAATATTATTGTTACCATCCTCATCATCATTATCATTATCATTATTATTACTATTATTAATTTTGTAATTACTATCATAATCACTATTATTGTTATCATAATCATTATCATATTTTCTTCCACCCCTTTCCGTCCTCCAGCACTCTCTCATCTTCCCCACTCCTTCATTTCCTCTCTCCCTCACACTTCCACCACACTCATAAACTCCCTCATCGCTCTTTTTTCGTGAGTCAATAGAATGAGTCACGTTGTCATTCATGTTTCTGAGTCACGCCTTGTTAGTCATGCGTCGTAGGTCGCGCCGAATTATTTATGAATGGGTTTCTCTTGTATAACGTAGGGTTTGTGTGGCGTGAATGGTCTTGTTTTGGAGTTTCTTGGGTAGATGGATAGGTAGATAGGATGATAGAGAGAGAGAGAGAGAGAGAGAGGGAAAGAGAGACAGAGAGGAAAGAGAGAGAGAGTGTGAGAGAAAGCGAGAGAGAGAGAGAGAGACAGAGACAGAGACAGAGAGAGTCAGTCAAACACACAGAGAGAGACACACACAAAGGATAACAAAATAGAATGATAGATATTGAGATAAATTCTCGGTATGTGTGTGTGTACGTGAGAGAATGTAGAATGCATATATTATAACTGTGCTTGTGTGGAAAGTTTTATTTGAGATGGCAATAGATAGACAGGTGGGTAGACAGGTAGGAAAAAATAGGAAGACATATAGACAGACAGACAGAGATAGAGTTAGGGAGACAGACAAACAGAGAGAGAGAGATAGAAAGACAGACAGACAGAGAGACAGTCAGACAAAGACAGAGGGAGAAGGGGGGGGGTTAAAGAGAGAGGGAAGAAGGAGAGAGACCGAGATGGGGGGGGGGGGGCGAGACCAAGGTGGGGAGAGCGAGAACGTGTATGTTGTCAGCGCTGCCTGGTCATGAAAATCATAATGTGAATAAAAATGACTCCAGGTGATACTAATGCTTGTCTCTGAAGATTAACTTTTACTGCTCTGTAATTTTCAAATGCAACCGTACTATAAGCTTTATGAATTATTGAGCATATTTTTTTTTTTCTCAATTTGTCTAACACACAACTCTCTCTCTCTCTCTCTCTCTCTCTCTCTCTCTCTCTCTCTTCTCTCTCTCTTCTCCTCTCTCTCTCTCTCTCTCTTCTCTCTCCTCTCTCTCTCTCTCTTCCTCTCTCTCTCTCTCTCTCTCTCTCTCTCTCTCTCTCCCTTCTCTCTCTCTCTATCTCTTTTTCTATCTTCTATCTATCTCACTCAGATACCAGCTTAAGATAACGGCTTCATTCTTCCATATGGGAAATACCCTAGACCATTTTAACTACATATCAAGAGTAAGGTTGAAATGCCCTTCTAACCCCCGGGAAAGCTCCCCCTGTCACATTAGGTCATTATTTGCTACCAAGGTTCTTTTCCGTGTTGCCAGACTATAACACTGGGCTTGTGTGATGCTGTTGTTTAATCCCGAAACTGATAATACAAATTATAGATAGACAAAATAAGAGAGAGAGAGAGAGAAAAAAATGTCCCAATTCTGTTGCCCTCGTTTTCTAGATGGCTGTCCTCGGTTACCATGGCAACCCAAGGTCAACTAGAGGTTCAGCCTAGTGCATAAAACAAGCTTCTGGGGCAATGCTCCTAGTTTATGACAAATCGATGGAGGTCAGACCGTTAGTTAGAATTTAGGCGGCGATGATGGTGATTTTACGTGTTGGTTTCGGGTTGGTGTGGGAAAGAGAGAGGAAGAGAGAGAGAGAGAGAGAAAGAGAGAGACAGACGACAGACAGAGAGAGGAGAGAGAGAGAGAGAGAGAGAGGAGAGGAGGGAAGACAGACAAGAGAGGAGAGAGAAAAAAGGAGAGGAAAGGAGGGGGAGAGAGAGAGAGGGGGGGGAGGGAAAGGAGTGTGAGAGGAAGAGGGAGAGAGAAAGAGGAAGAGGGGGGGGAGATGGGAGGAGGAAGAGGACAGGGAATACAGACAGACATAGAGAGAAAGAAAGAGACAGGAGGCAAACAACAGACAAAAGAAAACAGAGAGAAACCAGGAACACACTTTCGCCTACTACCCCCCCCCCCCCATTGCCCCACGGTAAAGAAAGCCTCCCTCGCCGTGAACTCCCTTTCAGCGAATCGCAAATGTTTTCCTGATATCGGCGACCAAGGCGGCGCTGGAGGCTTTATGGGACCCGGCTGTAGGACTAGCTTTCTCACGACACTCCGGCCGGCAAGAAATACACTCGGAGAGCCACTTCCCGCCGGTGCCAAGGAAAATATTTTGCGACGTGAGGGCTCCGCTGCTTCCCAGGTGGCACTTCGCTTTTCTTGCTCATTTGTGTCGTAGTCTTGTGTTTATTATCATTCGTCTCTCTTCTGCTTCCGTCTTTTGTTGATTGTTTTTTTATGTCATGGCCTTTGTCTTTCTTTCTTTCTTTTCTTTCTTTCGTTTACTGGAGCTGTGCTTTTTATTTGGTTCTTTTCTCTGTCTCTGTCTGTCTCTGTCTCTCTCCTCTCTCTCTCTCTTCTCTGTCCAGTCTGTCTGTTTCTTCTTCTTGTCTCTCTTTCTCTCTCTCTCTTGTCAGTCTGTCTGTTCTCTCTCTCTCTCTCTCTCTCTCTCTTTCCTCTCTCTCTTTTTCTCTCTCATCTCTTTTTCTCTCTCTTTCTCTCTCTCTCTCTCTTCTCCTCTCTTCTCTCTCTTTTTCTCTTTTCTTTTTTTTCTTCTTTCTTTTTTCTTTCTTTTCTTTTTCTCTTTCTTTTTTTTCCCTCCTTCTTTTTTTTTTTCTTTTTTTTCTTGGTGGCTCTTTTTTCTTCTTTGTTACTTTCTTCCTTTTTCCTTTTCTTTTCCTTTTTCCTTTTTCTTCCTTCTCCCTCTTGGTGCTATTTTCCTTTTTCTCTTTTTTTTCTTTTTTTCCTTTGTGGTGGTGGTTTTCGGGCTTTCTCTCATCTTTCTCACTCTTTCTCTCTCTCTCTCTTCTCTCTCTTTCTCTCTCTCTCTACTCTCTCTCTCTCTCTCCTCTCTCTCTCTCTCTCCTAATCTTCTCTCTCTCTCTCTCTCTCTCTTCTCTCTCTCTCTCTCTTTCTCTCTCTTATATCTCTCATTTCTCTCTCTCTCTTTCTCTCTTTCCTCTTTCTCTCTGCTCCTCATCTCTCTTCTTTCTTCTCTCTCTCCTCTCCCTCTCTCTCTCACATCCTCTCTATCTATCTATCTATCTATCTATCTATCTCTATCTCTCTCTCTCTCTCTCTGTTATTCCTTCATATCGCTATTTAACTTGTGTATCTAAAAATTCTCTATTCATCTATCTGTCCAAACTTTGCTACTCTATCATTCACACCACACACACACACACACACAACACCACACACAACACACACACACCACACACACACACCACACACACACCACTATACTAATATATAGTATATCTTCTTATACGTATATACTACTATATAATATATATATATATATATATATCACTATTTTATATATATATATATATGTACTTTATATATACATGTACTTTATACATATATAGCATACATTACTATACATTACATACATTACATACATACCAACATACCATATATCTATGTATATATATATATACTAATATACTCATATATCTATAATTACATATTATTATATGTATATGCTATGTTAGTATTATGCGTACTGTATGTATCGTGTAAATATATTACTACCTATTATATATATACATACATACATACATTACATACATACATACATCATACTACCCATACATAATATGTAATGTATATGTATATGTTATGTAATGTCATATTTAAGCTATATGTAATATGGCCTGTTATATGTAATATGTATCAGTGTATATGCTAATCATGGTACATCATATCAAATATACACACACACACCACAGCGTATGTCGTGCTCTAGCTTCTCTATTAGTATCTATCATCTTTTTATCTATTCAGCCTATCTTCTGTATCATGTGTTTTTCGTCTATCTCCAATCTCCAATACAAGTACTCATCCATCAATCACATCCATAACCACAACCTTTTTTATCATTCCCTCTAAGTCTTTATCTGTCTGATGGTGAGTCATTGCAAAGTTGAAAAGAAAATGAACACGTAACCATCTCATGCAAGAGGAATGTTGCTCTGATATTGCACACACACACGCCACAGTGGTCGGTGTGGTGTAAATAGGGAGCGCAATGCGTATCAGTATTCTCTGAAACATGTTGTATCATGCACAGATCAATCTCTCTTGTCGTTCCTGTTTACTCTGTTATCGTAATGGTTCCTGTCTCTTAGTCTCGATGTTCATTACTTAATGGAGCAATTTTGGAGAGCTTTATCTCTGTCTATTTATCTTGGAGAGCTTTATTAATTCTGTCTAGTTGTATGTTAAGTGTATTATAGGGTAGGTAGACATTAGGCTCTCCTAGGCGGTACAGATAACGTTAAAAGGGTTTTTCCTAATCAGATGATTGCGTTCAGCCTAATGCGATGGGGACTGATGATTGACAGGCTGACCATAGGCATTTCTACAAGATTAGGTTCTGTGTGTTTGCTGCGTCTTCCTTGGCTAAAAGGCGGGCGGGGGATTTGCTTGGAAGATTGACTTTTGGGTTTGTTTGTTGTTGTTTTCTGTGTTCCCTTTTCATTCTTTGTGTTTGTCTTTCTCTTTTTATTCTCTCTTCTCCTTCTTTCTTTTTCTCTCTCTTTTCTTCCTTCTCTTCTCTTTCTCTCTCTCTCTTTGTCCTTTATCTCTATCTATCTATCTGTCTCTTTGTCTCCTGTTATCTGCTCTCTCTCTCTCTTTCTTCTTTCCCTCTCTCTCTCTCTCTCCACTCTGCTTCATCAACTTCTCATCATACATGTTAAATCCTAGCCATTACCTTCATTTACACCTATTTAATATATTTTTCTCACGGTTCTCACAAAACTCTTTCTTTCTCTTTCTCTCTCTTCTTTCCTTTCTTCTCCTCTCTCCTTACTCTTTACTACACCCTTTATGACCAATACTTCTCCGATATTCTCCAGAACTTTTCCACACGGACCTTACCAGGAAGTACCATCCCACCCAACAACCATCATGTTTCCGCCTTCAGGTGGCGGGCGCGGGTGGGTACCCAGCCCCTCACCATAGTCCCCCCTTACCCAGTTCTCCCGCCTTCACCTTAGCCCCTCCCCTAGCCCCTCCACCCTCACTCTGTCTCTCTTCACACCTCTTCTTCTCCTCCTAGTCACTTCCCTCCCTCACTCTAGCCCTCACACCCTACCCTAAGCACTACACACCCCTCTTTTTCCTTTAGCCCTGAGCACCTTTCTAATCTCTCTCTCTTTTCCTCTCATCTTTTTCATCTCTTTTCTCCCGCTCACCCTAGCCCCTCACAGCCCCTCACCCTAGGTCCCCTCACGCCGCTCACCCTAGCCCCTCACACCCTTCACCTAGCGACTCACACACCGCGCCGCACCCTAACTCTTCCCTCACACCCCTCAGCCTAGCCTACACCCCTCACCCTAGCCCCCCTTTCCTACGGGGCGGGCGTCGGGCGCGCGTAAGACTCCCCCTTTCACCATCCCCTCAACCCTAGCCCCTCACACCCCGTCGAGCGCGGCTGTCCCTCACTACCTTCTCACTCTTCTCTTTATATTCCCTCTCACACCCCCTCACCTAGCCCCTCACACCCCTCCCCTAGTCTCACCACCTCACTCTAGCCCCTCCAACCACCCTCACCCTAGCCCTCACACCCTCACCCCCTTACAAACCCCCAGCGCCTCACACGCCCTCACCTAGCCCCGCCGCCCGCAAGCCCCCCTTCATCCTTTCGTAGGTCCACTTACCTCACACTTTTTCTTTTTTTTTTGGGGGGGCGGGGGGGTCGGGAGGGCGGGCCGGCGGGCGGGAGGCGGGGGGGCGGGTAAGCGCGCCGCGCGTCACGAGCCTCGGGATCGCGTGAGCGCCTCCACCCCCCCTAACCCCCTCACGCCCTCACCCTAGGCCCCTCACGCCCATACCCTAGCCCCCTCACACCCTCAACCCTAGCCCCTCACACCCCTCACCCTAGCCCCCTCACCCCACCTAACACCCTAGCCCCCTCACACCCCTCACCCTAGCCCCCTCACACCCCTCACCCTTAGCCCCCCTCACACCCCTTCACCCTAGCCCCCTCACACCCTCACCCTAGCCCCCTCACCCCTCACCTAGCCCCCTCAACCCTAGCCCCCCACACCCTCACCTACCCCTCACACCCCTCACCCTAGCCCCCTCACCCCTCACCCCCCTCACCCTAGCCCCTCACACCCCTCACCTAGCCCTCACACCCCTCACCCTAGCCCCTCACACCCTCACCCTAGCCCCCTCACACCCCTCACCCTAGCCCCTCACACCCTCACCCTAGCCCCCTCACACCCCTCACCCAGCCCCCTCACACCACCCCTCCCCACACCCCCCCCCCCACCCCTCACCCCCTAGCCCCCTCACACCTCCCTCACACCCCTCACCCTAACCCCTCCCCCTCTCTTCCTCACCCCTCCTAGCCTCACACCCCTCACCCTAGCCCCTCCACCCTCCCCCCTAGCCCCTCACACCCTCACCCTACCTCCCTCACACCCTCACCCTATCCCCCTCACACCCCTCACCCTAGCCCCCTCACACCCCTTCACACCCCTCACCCCTCACCCCTAGCCCCTCACACCCCTCACCCTAGCCCTCACACCCTCACCCTAGCCCCCTCACACCCCTCCCCTAGCCCCCTCACCACCCCACCCTAGCCCCCTCACCCCCTCACCCTAGCCCCCCTCACACCTCACCCTAGCCCCTCACCCTTCCCCTCACACCCTCACCCTAGCCTTCTTCTCTCACACCCCTCACCCCCCCTCACACCCTCACCCTAGCTCCCTCACACCCTCACCCTCTAACCCCTACTCACACCCCTCACCCTAGCCCCTCACACCCCCCCTAGCCCCTCACACCCCTCAGCCCTTAGCCCCCTCACACCCTAGCCCCCTCACACCCCTCACCCTAGCCCCCTCACCCCCTCACCTAGCCCCTCACACCCCTCACCCTAGCCCCCTCACAGCCCCTCACCCCTCACCCCCTACCCCCTCACCCTCCCCCCCCCTCACACCCTCACCCTTAGCCCCCTCACACCCTCACCCTAGCCCCCTCACACCCCTCACCCTAGCCCCTCAACACCCCTCACCCTAGCCCCCTCACACCCCTCCACCCTAGCCCCCTCACACCCCTCACCCTAGCCCCCTCACACCCTCACCTTGCCCCTCACACCCCTCACCCCCTAGCCCTCACACCCCTCACCCCTAGCCCCCCTCACACCTCACCCTAGGCCCCCCTCTGACACCCCTCACCCTAGCCCCTCACACCCTCACCCTTACCCAACTCACACCCCCTCACCCAAAGCCCCTCCACACCCCTAGCCCTCTTCTTCTATAACTTCTCGTGGCGGCGCCTGGGGAGGGGGGCATTCTCTTTATTCGTTCCTCACCCAACATCACCCTAGACCCTTCTTCTCACGCCAACCCTTACCCCTTGGGGAGCCCCTTCCCACAGCCCCCTCATACCCTATGCCCTCCTCACACGGGGGGTTCTTTCGCTCACCCCCTGAGCTCCCACACTGCCTCACACCCTCTCACCCTAGCCCCCAACCGTTTTTTTTTTCTGGGGGGTCTCATCCCCCCATCCGGGGGGGGGGGGGGGGGAGGCGAGCTGGGAGCGGGGGGGCCGGGGTGGCGCGGGCCACCACACCTTCTCCACCCTAGCCCCCCCATTTCTTCTCTGGGGTCGAGGCCGGAGGCGCCTCTCTCACCTCCTTACCGCCCCCCGTCCCCCACACCCCCCTTACCCTAGCCCCTGCCCTC
>NW_020868936.1:845271-857771 GCF_003789085.1 Penaeus vannamei
CACCCTAGCCCCTCCACACCCCCTCCACACTAGGTCCCCTCACAGTCTCGCTCACTCTAAAGCCCTCACATCGCCCTCACCCTAGCCCCTCACACCCTCACCCTAGCCCCCTCACACGCCCTCACCCTAACCCCCTCACACCGCCCTCACCCTACCCCCTCACACCCTTCACCTAGCCCCCTCACACCCCTACCCTAGCCCCCTCACACCCTCACCCTAGCCCCCTCACACCTCACCCTAGCCCCCTCACACCCCTCAACCCTCCCCCCTCCAGCTCACCCTAGCCCCCTCACCCACCTCCACCCTTAGGCCCCCTCACACCTCACCTAGCCCCTCACACCCCTAGTCCCTCACCCTAGCCCCCTCACCCTCACCCCTGACACCTACGCCTCACCCCCTCACCCTAAGCGCCCCTACCCTCTCCCCCCTCACACCCTCACCCTAGCCCCCAACACCCTCCCTAGCCCTCACACCCCTCACCCTAGCCCTCAACAGCCCTCACCCTAGCCCCTCTACCCCTCACCCTAGCCCCCTCACACCCCTCACCCTAGCCCCCTCACCTAGCCCCCTCACCACCCCTCACCTAGCCCCTCACAGGCCCTCACCCCTAGCCCCCTCACCCTCACCCTAGCCCCTCCCTCACCCTAGCCCCCTCACACCCCTCACTAGCCCCCTCACACACCTAGCCCCCCTCACACCCCTTCGACCTACTAGCCCCTCACCTTCACCCTAGCCCACTCACATCCCACCTAGCCGCCCTCACACCCCTTCACCCTAGCACCCCTCACACCCCTCACCCTAGCCCCCTCACACCCCTCACCCTAGCCCCCTCCACCCTTCACCCTAGCCCCCTCACACCCTTCACCCTAGCCCCCTCACACAACCCTACCTACCCTCACCCCCCCTACCCTCACGCCCCTCACCTAGCCCCTCACCCTAGCCCCTCCAACCCTCACCCTCACCCTAGCCCCCTCACATCCCTTCACCCTAGCCCCTCACACCCCTCACCCTAGCCCCCTCACACCCTCAACCTAGCCCCTCACACCCTCACCCTAGCCCCCTCACACCCCTCACTCCTAGCCCCCTCACGCCCTACCCTAGCCCCCTCACACCTCACCTAGCCCCCTCACACCCCTCACCCTAGCCCCCTCACACCCCTCAACCCTAGCCCCCTCACACCCCTCACCCTAGCCCCCTCACACGCCTCCTAGCACCCTCACACCTAGCCCCCTCACACCCCTCACCCTAGCCCCTCACCCCCACTCAACCCCCTCTAGCCCCTCACACCCTAGCCCCCTCACCCCCCCTCACCCTAAGCCCCCTCACACCCTCACCTAGCCCTACCCCTCACTCCCTCACACCCCTCACCCTAGCCCCCTCACACCCTCACCCTAGCCCCCTCACACCCCTCACCCTAGGCCCCCTCACACCCCTCACCCTAGCCCCCTCTCACCCTCAACCCCTCACCTCACCCTCACCCTCACCCTAGCCCCTCACCCCCCCCCTAACCCCTCACGCCCCCTCACCCTAGCTCCCCTCACACCCCTCACCCTAGCCCCCTACCACCCCACCCTTCACATCCCCCCCACCTAGACCCTCACCTAGCCCTCCTAAGCCCCCTCACACCCCTCACCCCCACCCAGCAAGGGCTATTTCGGAGGCCCCTTTCACGGCCGAGGAAACTTCTCCTGCCGGGGAGTAATGGCGAGGCACACGGCCGTTGTATTTTGCATCTTTTACGGCTTGATATGTCTCTTGGCTAAATGTGGCAGTGAGAAGGGAGGAAGAGGGAGAGAGAGAGGAGGAGAGGGAGGAGAGAGAGAGAGAGAGAGAGAGAGAGAGAGAGAGAGAGAGAGAGAGAGAGAGAGAGAGAGAGAGAGAGAGAGAGAGAGAGAGAGAGGGAGAGAGAGGGAGGAAGAGGAAGGAATGGGGTGTTGGAGGAGGAAGAGGGAGAGTGAGGAGAGGGATGGATGAGAGGGAAATGGAAAGGATGGAGGGGGGAGAGAAGAAAAGGAAGGGAGAGGGGAGAGAGGGGTACGGAAGAAGGAAGAAGAGTGGGAGGCAAGAAGAGAGAGGAAGAGGAGGAGATGGGAAGGAAGAAGAGAAGAGAGTGGGAGGGAAGGAGGGAGGGAGGCAGAGGGAATAGGAGAGCAGGAGGAAGGGAAAAGAAGACGGAGAGCTGGGGAGGAGGAAAGAAGGAGGAATAGATAGCATGAATAAAAGGAGGGAGAAAGGAGGGGAAAGGAGACAGACAGATAAAAAGAGATACAGAGAAAAAAGAAAGACAATTAACGACTAACGAAGAACAAAAAACAAAACAAAACAAAAAAAATAGAAGAACGAATGCGAAGAGAAGGTCGAAAGAAACAACAAACCCAGGGTCGTGTTTACCTTTTCATGACCACGTGACAGGAAACAGACTGAGTGCCCCGGGGGAGGTCGTGTCATGGTGCCATCCAGCGTTACTGTGGCAGTGGAGGGGGGGGTGGAGGGGAGGGGTTAACAAGGTATGTGTATGTTACGAAAAAAATACGATTTAACAAAACTGAGGTTGATGTAAAATCCCAATTCTTTATGACATATATATATAAAAGAATATTTGTACGTAGAGACAAACAAACAAACGAAGAAACACAGTATCGTGAGTATGCATATATGACGAATTAATAACAAGAATAGAATAACAAATTACTCGTTTCGAACCAGTAGAATTCCTCTTCAGACGATGGAAAATAAAATGAAAGAAAAACGAAAATGTGATATATAGTTTTTCTAACATTAATCCGAAACGTCGGTATTCCTCCATTCTTCTCCCATCGCACTAATCCCATTCCATAAACACACCATGAAAAACACACACACACACACACACACACCGAATATTCACACAACTTTCACACACACACATGAATATTCACACAACCTTTCACACACACACATGAATATCCACACAACCTTTCACACACACACACACATGAATATCCACACAACCTTTCACACACAGACACACATGAATACCCACACAACCTTTCACACACACACACACACATAAATACCCACACAACCTTTAACACACACACATGAATATCCACACAACCTTTCACAGAAACTTCATGAATCATGCTCGGCGCAATTCCAAAGTCCTGTACGTGTTGCACATTAACAAAGACACACACACACACACACACACACACACACACACAAAAAAAAAAAAAAAAAAAAAAAAAAAAAAAAAAAAAAAAAAAAACACGCACGCACATTTCACGTTAAAATGCCAGGCAGAATAGTCGTCACTCAGCCAAGAGTGCGCGGCGGAAAGCATAGAGAGCAGTACATGCAAAAGACTCTTTAACCTCGGTCGCATTTTGCTTTCGCGTGTAATTTGCAGGGAGGTTCGAGAAAATCCGCAAGCAAGCAAACCCCTGTCGTTTATCATGCAGTTTTTTTTTTTTTTGGGGGGGGGGAAGTGGATGGGGAGACTGGTGTATCGAATTGGCGGTCTGTAATTCCTGTCCTCGTTCTTGTCCTTGGTTTGTCCTTGAACTTGTCCATGGTCTTGCCTTTGTTGCCCATGGTCTTGTCTTTGTTCTTGTCCTTGTTCCTGTCCTCGTTCTTGTCCTTATTCATGTCCTTAGCTTGTCCGTGTTCTTGTCCTTAGCTTGTCTTTGTTGTTGTCCTTAGCTTTTCCTCGTTCTTGTTCTTGTCCTTAGCTTGTCCTTGTTCTTGTACTTACCTTGTCCTTGATCATGTCCTCAGCTTGTCTTTTTGGCTCGTCCTTGTTCTTGTTTTTGTCCTTAGCCTTTCCTTGTTCTTGTCCTTATCTCGGTCTTCTTCTTGTCTTTAGCTTGTCCTTGATCTTATCCCTAGCTTGTCCTTGTTCTTGTTTTTACCTTGCCCTTGTTCTTGTTCTTAGCTCGTCCTTGTTCTTGTCCTTAGTTTGTTTTTGTTCTTGTTTTTACCTTGTCCTTGTTCTTGTCCTTAGCTTGTCCTTGTTTTTGTCCTTAGCTTGTCTTTGTTCTTGTCCTTAGCTTGTCATTGTTCTTGTTCTTAGCTTGTCCTCGCTCTGGCCCTTAGTATGTTCATGTTCTAGTTCTTAGCTCGTCTTTGACCTTGTCATTTGCTTGGTCTTTCCTGATTCTGCTTTGTTCTGTTCTTTGCGGATTTGTTCTATTGTGGGACAGCTTCAAAGCCGAAAAGTTATTGGGATATTCTTTTTTATGAGTATGTATATATATTTACACACACATCGCATGTAGAAATAAAAACGCACATGTTTATGGTTTTATTCATCCACTCGTTGTTTATTCGTCGAAAATTTTGGTATTACTTTCTCACAATCTTATTTTCTTCTGCTTCATGGATTATTCTTTATTTGCCTCTGATTCTTATTCGGCAAATGCTTTCAGTATTTTCTTCGGATTCAGTCTGGCATTCACTTGAATTCATTCCATTTGTCATTCTTTTAAAATCATTATTTCTATCCGTTTCTCTCGTGAGTTTAGTATTTCTGTCAGAATTTGTAATATAAAGAAGAAGAAAGTCTACGTAATATTTTCGAATCTCGGAAAAGAGAGAGACATCAAACTCAGATGTAGGAGTCAGAACATATGTTTTGGCGAGTGTTATTTTTTCGGGAAATCTTGCGTCGGCTTGTTTACAGACAGCTTGGCGGATAATTCTGGACTGACTATCTTGAGGTCGCTTGCCTTCCGTTTCAGGATGTATTTCAACCTTTCATAGAAGTTTGATTAAGGCGGCTTGTGACGTCACGTGTAAACAAAGATGGCTGAAGTTTCGTTAATGTTCTGAAATCAGTTGGAGTCTGTCATGGCAAGTAATAAAGCATGGACAGATTATACGAAAGGGGAAGATAAACAATGATGATAAATGGAGCATCTACGAAATTACGAGAGAGGGAAGAGAGCGAGAGAGAGAAACAGGCTGACAGACAGACAGAGAGATAGACTGACTCATAGACAAACAGATAGACTGACCGATATACAGACAGACAGATACACTAGCTGATAGACAGACAGATAGACAGTTAGACTGATAGACAAACAGATATAGACAAAAGCAGAGACGGGCAGGTAGACAGATAGACTAAAGAGAGAAAAGAAAGAAAGAGAAAAGAGAGAGAGAAAGAGAGAAAATGCTAGAGAGAGAGAGAGAGAGAGAGAGGAGAGAGAGAGAGAGAGAGAGAGGGAGACTAAGAGAAAGAGAGGGGGAAACTAAGAGATAGAGAGAGAGGGAGGGAGGCTAAGAGAGAGAGAGAGAGAGAAGGAGAGGAAAAGCAAGAGAGAAGGGAAAAGCCGGAGACATGCCCTGAGAAGGAGAGTTTACGACCCCAAAGAGACGTGAATCGGGTCACTGTTTTTGGGGTCGAGGGTCCGCGGCGACCAGCCAGGAATAATCTTATTTTATTTCTCTGTTTGTCTATGTCTATCTATCTATCTGTCTATCTATCTATCTATCTGTCTATCTATCTATCTCTGTCTAATTATCTCTATCTGTCAGTCTGTCTGGCTGTCTCTCTCTTTCTCTCGCTCTCTCTTCCTCTTTATTTCTCTCTCTCTCTCTCTCTCTGTTTCTCTCTTTCTCTTCATCTCAATCTCTCTCTCTTCTCTCTCTCTCTCTCTCTCTCTCTCTCTCTCTCTCTCTCTCTCTCTCTCTCTCTCTCTCTCTCTCTCTCTCTCTCTCTCTCTCTCACTCTCTCTCACTCTCTCTCTCTCTCTCTCTCTCTCTCTCTCTCTCTCTCTCTCTCTCTCTCTCTCTCTCTCTCTCTCTCTCTTCTCTCTCTCTTCTCTCCTCTCTCTCTCTTCTCTCTCTCTTCTCTCTCTCTCTCTCTCTCTCTCTTCTCTCTCTCTCTCTCTCTCTCTCTCTCTCTTCTCTCTCTCTCTCTCTCCTCTCTCTCTCTCTCTCTCTCTCTCTCTCTCTCTCTCTCTCTCTCTCCTCTCTCTCCTCTCTCTCCTCCTCTCTCTCTCCTCTCTCTCTCTCTCTCTCTCTCTTTCTTTCCCTCCTTCTCCCTCTCCCCTCCCCTCCCCCTCCCCTCCCCCCCCCCCTCTCTCTCTCTCTCTCTCTCTCTCTCTCTCTCTCTCTCTCTCTCTCTCTCTCTCTCTTCTCTCTCTCTCCCCCCCTCTCTCTCTCTCTGTCTCTCTCTCTCTCTTTTCCCTCTCCCTCTCCCCCTCCCCTCACTCTCTCTCTCTCTCTCTCTCTCTCTCTCTCTCTCTCTCTCTCTCTCTCTCTCTCTCTCTCTCTCTCTCTCTCTCTCTCTCTCTCTCTCTCTCTCCTTCAGCTACCCGACACTTACACGATTTTGACACAAATATTCTCTAATCCCATTTCTTTCCCGCCTGGATCGAACAGAGCAATCAAGATTCAATTTCGCAAAGGGAAACTTTTCTTTTCTCCTTTTTATATATAAGACATCGTCTGGAACTGACATTTTCCTCTTTTTTTTTTATCTTTATAACCTTTTTTTAAAGATGAAAGAAAACGGGATATTATGAAACGAATTCGGGCGAAAGATGCTGATTTTTTTTCTTTTTATTTATCATTTACTTCACTGGAATTTTCATAATAAATTGTTATGTAACTTTTGAAACTTTAAAATCGTTTTTTTCCCTGTTTTCCATAATCAGAAGAATAACCAACAACAAAAAACAAAACATGGCGTTTATTCAATGTTTATTTAACGCTAAATATAGAACTATAAACAACTCGGACGACGTGTCCTTCTCCTTACTTAAAAAAAAAAAAAAGAAAAAAAAATCCTAATTATACGAGTCCTTTCCCTTAGTTCAGCGTAGGATATTATCTCATTCATCTCACGCCCTCTATTGTTGACGCGTCACGTGGAGAAAAATTGTGAACTATTTCTAAAGTTTCATTATTTGCAGCTGAATGGAAGTCACAGTGACCGCGATGGGGGGAAGGGAAGGGAGGGGAGGGGAGGGGAGGAGGGAGGGAAAGGGGAAGGGGAGGGAAGAGGAAGGGGCAGGAAGGGGAGAAGGATGGGGAAGGGGCTGGAGGAGAAGGAAAGAGGGAGGGGAAAGGAAGGGGGAGGAGAGGGAAGAGGAAGGGGCAGGAGGGGAGAGGGAAAGGGGGAAAGGGGAAGGGGAGGGGAAGGGGGAAGAGGAAGGGACAGGGAGAGGGGAAGGGAGGGGGAAGGGGAGGAGGGAAGGGAGGCGGGAGAGGGAGGAAGGGAGAGGGAAGAGGAAGGGCAGGAGGGGAGAGGGAAGGGGAGGGAGAGGGAGTGACAGGGAGAAGGAAGAGGGAAAGAGAGGGAAGGGGGGGAAGGGGAAAGAAGCCTGGCAGAAGATGCTGCAAGAAAGTCGGAGGTGAGAGGTTTTTTCTTTCTTTCTTTCTTTTTTAATGAAATATAATTGAATCACGAGTTGAAAGCGGGTTCAGTGACGAAGCTTGAAATGCATTACATGTTTACCTTTTTTGTTGTTGTTTTTCTCGATTGCTTATTCATTCTTTTTGTTTTTTTTCTAGCTATTTGCTCCTTTACCTATATATCTTTTTCTTTTATTTGTTTATCAATTTATTGATCTATCAATTAAACTATCAAAGCCCATTTTACATTCTTATTGTACAATCACGATATCAATCTTAGTGTGAGGCAGTTTATTAAACCCATGATATTAAGTAGATTAAAGTGATATTAGCGAAAAGGAAGAAATAAAAGACTAGAAGCACACGGAGAGCGCATACCTCCGCCAAGGCAATAGTATCAGAGATGCAATAAAAATATTCACACGAAGAATTACAATAAAAAAATTTCCCAAGTGTACTGGTGACGTCCGCTCCCCCCTCTCTCTCTCTCTCTCTCTCTCTCTCTCTCTCTCTCTCTCTCTCTCTCTCTCTCTCTCTCTCTCTCTCTCTCTCTCTCCTCCTTCTCTCTCTCTCTCTCTCTCTCTCTCTCTCTCTCTCTCTCTCTCTCTCTCTCTCTCTCTCTCTCTCTCTCTCTCTCTCTCTCTCTCTCTCTCTCTCTCTCTCTCTCTCTCTCTCTCTCTCTCTCTCTCTCTCTCTCTTCTCTCTCTCTCTCTCTCTCTCTCTCTCTCTCTCTCTCTCTCTCTCTCTCTCTCTCTCTCTCTCTCTATCTATCTCTCTCTCTATCTATCTATCTCTATCTCTCTATCTCTCTATGGTATTAAAGGCAATGATAATGGTTATCCTGCTAACTAATTAACAAAGTAACTAAATAGCCAACGCTACCAAATATATATGACTGAAGTGAGCAATCTGAAATGGAAGGACTGAACTGACGGGGGGGGGGGGCAAGCAATAAAGCACAACATTGATGTAATGAACAAGAAATGGAAACGAAAATTAAATAAAGAACAAGAAATGGAAAGCGAAAATTAAGTAAAGAACAAGAAATGGAAACTAAAATTAAATAAAGAACAAGAAATGGAAAGCGCAAATTAAGTAAAGAACAAGAAATGGAAAGCGAAAATTAAGTAAAGAACAAGAAGAAAAGAAACGAAAATTAAGTAAAGAACAAGAAATGGGAAACGAAAATTAAGTAAAGAACAAGAAATGGGAAACGAAAATTAAATAAAGAACAAGAAATGGAAAGCGAAAATTAAGTAGAGAACAAGAAATGGAAAATGAAAATTAAGGAAAGAACAAGAAATGGGAAACGAAAATTAAGTAAAGAGAAAAAAGCGAAAATTAAGTAAAGACAAGAAATGGAAAACGAAAATTTAAAGAACAAGAATAATTAAATAAAGAACAAGAAATGGGAAACGAAAATTAAGTAAAGGAGAAGAAATGGAAAGCGAAAATTAAGTAAAGACCAAGAAATGGAAAGCGAAAATTAAGTAAAGAACAAGAAATGGGAAACGAAAATTAAGTAAAGAACAAGAAATGGGAAACGAAAATTAAGTAAAGAACAAGAAATGGGAAACGAAAATTAAATAAAGAACAAGAAATGGAAAACGAAAATTAAATAAAGACAAGAAATGGAAAACGAAAATTAAGTAAAGAACAAGAAATGGAAAACGAAAATTAAGTAAAAAACATGAAATGGAAAACGAAAATTAAGGAAAGAACAAGAAATGGAAAACGGAAATTAAGGAAAGAACAAGAAATGGAAAACGAAAATTAAAGAACAAGAAATGGGAAACGAAAATTAAGTAAAGAACAAGAAATGGGAAACGAAAATTAAGTAAAGAGCAAAAAATGGAAAGCGAAAATTAAGGAAAGAACAAGAAATGGAAAACGAAGTCAAGAAATGGGAAACGAAAATTAAGGAAAGAACAAGAAATGGAAAACGAAAATTAATAGAACAAAAAAATGGAAAACGAAAATTAAGGAAAAGAAACAGAAATGGGAAAAACGAAAAATTAAGTAAAGAACAAAAAATGGGAAACGAAAATTAAGGAAAGAACAAGAAATGGAAAACGAAAATTAAGTAAAGAACAAGAAATTGGGAAACGAAAATTAAGGAAAGAACAAGAAATGGAAAATGAAAATTAAATAAAGAACAAGAAATGGAAAACGAATATTAAGGAAAGAACAAGAAATGGAAAACGAAAATTAAGGAAAGAACAAGAAATGGAAAGCGAAAATTAAGTAAAGAGAAGAAATGGAAAACGAAAATTAAGGAAAGAACAAGAAATGGGAAAACGAAAATTAAGGAAAGAACAAGAAATGGAAAACGAAAATTAAGGAAAGAACAAGAAATGGAAAACGAAAATTAAGGAAAAGAACAAGAAATGGAAAACGAAAATTAAGTAAAGAACAAGAAATGGAAAACGGAAATTAAGGAAAGAACGAAAATGAAAATTAAATAAAGAACAAGAAATGGAAAACGAAAATTAAGGAAAGAACAAGAAATGGAAAACGAAAATTAAGGAAAGAACAAGAAATGGAAACGAAAATTAAGTAAAGGAGAAGAAATGGAAAACGAAAATTAAGGAAAGAACAAGAAATGGGAAACGAAAATTAAGGAAAGAACAAGAAATGGAAAACTGAAATTAAGTAAAGAACAACAAAAAGAACAAGAAATGGAAAACGAAATTAAGTAAAAAACAAGAAATGGAAAACGAAAATTAAGTAAAGAAACAAGAATGGAAACGAAAATTAAGTAAAAAAACAAGAAATGGAAAACGAAAATTAAGAACAAGAAATGGAAAACAAAACAAGAAATGGAAAACGGAAATTAAGTAAAGAACAAGAAATGGAAAACGGAAATTAAGTAAAAAACAAGAAATGGAAAACGAAAATTAAGTAAAGAACAAGAAATGGAAAACGAAAATTAAGTAAAGAACAAGAAATGGAAAACGAAAATTAAGTAAAGAACAAGAAATGGAAAACGAAAATTAAGTAAAAGAAAAAAAATGGAAAACGAAAATTAAGTAAAGAGAAAGAAATGGAAAACGAAAATTAAAAAGAACAAGAAATGGAAAACGAAAATTAAGTAAAGAACAAGAAATGGAAAAACGAAAATTAAGTAAAGAACAAGAAATGGAAAACGAAAATTAATAAAGAACAAGAAATGGGGAAACGAAAATTAAGTAAGAACAAGAAAATGGAAAACGAATAAAGAACAAGAAATGGAAACGAAAATTAAGTAAAGAACAAGAAATGGAAAACGAAAATTAAGTAAAGAACAAGAAATGGAAAACGAAATTACGTAAAAGAACAAGAAATGGAAAACGAAATGAAGTAAAGAACAAGAAATGGAAAACGAAAATTAAAAAGAACAAGAAATGGGAAAAACAAGAAATGGAAAACGAAAATTAAGTAAAGAACAAGAAATGGAAAACGAAATTAAGTAAAGAACAAGAAATAACGTAAAGAACAAGAAATGGAAAACGAAAATTAAGTAAAGAACAAGAATGAAAACGAAAATTAAGTAAAGAACAAGAAAAAAACGAAAATTAAGTAAAGAACAAGAAAAATCGAAACGAAAAGTAAAGAACAAGAAATAACGGAAAGAAAACGGTAAAGAACAAGAAATGAAAACACGAAAATTAAGTAAAGAACAAGAAATGGAAAACGAAAATTAAGTAAAGAACAAGAAATGGAAAAACGAAAATTAGTAAAGAACAAGAAATGGAAAACGAAAATAAGTAAAGAATAAGAAATGAAAATTAAGTAAGAACAAGAAATAACGAAAATTAAAGAAGAACAAAATGGAAAACGAAAATTAAGAAAGAACAAGAAATGGAAAACGAAAATTAAGAAAGAACAAGAAATGGAAAACGAAATTAAGAAAGAACAAGAAATGGAAAACGAAATTAAGTAAAGGAGAAGAAATGGAAAACGAAAATTAAGTAAAGGAGAAGAAATGGAAAACGAAAATGAAGTAAAGAAGAAATGGAAAACGAAATTTAATAAGAACAAGAAGGAAAACGAAAATAACAGAAATATTAAGGAAGAACAAGAAATGGAAAACGAAAATTAAGTAAGAAAGAAAACAAGAAATGGAAAACGAAGTAAAGAATAAAAATGGAAAACGAAAATTTAATAAAGAACAAGAAATAGAAAACGAAAATTAAGTAAAGAAAAAAATGGAAAACGAAATTAAGTAAAGAATAAGAAATGGAAAACGAAAATTTAATAAAGAACAAGAAATGGAAAACAAAATAAGAAAGAACAAGAAATGGAAAACGAAAAAATTAAGGAAAGAACAAGAAATGGAAAACGAAAATTAAGTAAAGAACAAGAAGTGGAAAACAAAAATTAAGTAAAGAACAAGAAATAGAAAACGAAAATTAATTAAAGAATAAGAAAAGAAAACGAAAATGAAGTAAAGAATAAGAAATGGAAAACGAAAATTAGTAAGAACAAAAATAGGTAAAGAACAAGAAATGGAAAAAATAAGAACATGGAGTGGAAAGCGAAATTTGAGTAAAGAACAATAAATGGAAAACATGAATAAGAACAAGAACTGGAGAACAAAATTTACGTAAAGAACAAGAAATTAAATCTAAAGAATTGAAGCAAAGACCAAGAAATGAAAACACAGAATTAAGGTGAAAAAATAAATAAGACACGAAAAAAACAAAATTGAAGAAAGGAACAAGAAACGAAACCATCAAATTTAAGTGAAAAAACAAAAAAATAGACTGAAGGAAAGAACAAGAAATAAAAGCAAAAATTTGAAGCAAGGAACAAGAAATAAAAGCAAAAATTTGAAGCAAGGAACAAGAAATAAAAGCAAAAATTTGAAGCAAGGAACAAGAAATAAAAGCAAAAATTTGAAGCAAGGAACAAGAAATAAAAGCAAAAATTTGAAGCAAGGAACAAGAAATTAAAGCAAAAAAATGAAGCAAGGAACGAGAAATAAAAGCAAAACATTAAAGCAAGGAACGAGAAAAGTAAACACAATATTGGAACAAAGAACAAGAACTAATAGTAAACAAGAAGAGCAGAATATCAAAGCATCAGGACTTCCCCCAAAAAGCGCCAAGAGTGACGAGAGCAACAAGTGACGGTCACAAAGCGTTCCTCGACCAATCACTGTCTGCGCCATGATGTAT
>NW_020868936.1:862771-880271 GCF_003789085.1 Penaeus vannamei
AGTACTTATATTATATAGATTATGTTGTAATATATATATATATATTATGTTAGCAATTAATATAATGAAAACATATACTTAATAAATTATATTGAGATTAATAGATCATTGGGTAATTTTCTGACCTTTATTGTATAACATATATATATAATATATATATATATATATAATATATTATTATATTATTATATATATTTAGGTAATGGTATATATAATTATATATCTATATATATATATTATATATTTATATATTTATATATTAATTAATATTAATTCTAATATATGTTATCATGTATATATATATATATATATATATACATATATATATTGTATATATAATATATAATTAATAATATATATTAATATAATATATATATTATTATCTATATATTTATTAATTAATATATATTAAATTTATATAATTAATATATATATACATGTACATACATACACACACTCACACACTACACAAACACATACTACACACACATACACAAATACACACATGTGGTGTGTTATGGTATATATTATATATTTATTAATATATATATCTAATATATATATATAAATATATATACATCTATCATTTATTATTTTATATAAGATAATCACAACTAATGTGTGTTGCGTGTACCATATTTTCTATATCATATATTAATATATATATATTAGTATATAGTAATATATATAATATTATATATTATATATACATTAATATCTATACATATACAATATATATAATATTTACATACATATATATACAATATATATAATATATACATATAATATCATATGTGACATATATACTACATAGTATATATTAATATACTAATATATATATTATATATTATACTATATATAGTAATATTATATATTATAACATAATGTGTGTGTGTGTGTGTTGTGTCTATGTGGTGTAATGTTAATATTATTTAGGTATCCATTATATACTATAATAACATATATATATAATATATATATACATATATATATATCAATATTAATATAATATATATATTATATATATATCATATATCTATATAATTATTATATATACATTTATAAATAACATATATATATATATATATATAGTATATGGATTATATATTTATAATATATTATTCATTATATATATATACATTAATATATATTCATTTATATATTAATATATACATCATATTACTTAATTAATATTTATATATATTAATATATTATATATAAATATATATGTATATAAATATATGTGTATATAGCATAATATATAATATATTATATATATATTGATTATAAATTATTATATAATTTATATATAATGTATATATATTAATAATGTAATACTAATATATTAATATATTTATTACAATTATTGTGTGTGTGTGTGATGTTATGGTATATTTATGTATGTATTTATTAATATATATATATTAATAATATTATATATTATTATAATATATATCTATATTGTTATATTAATATAATATTATATATATATATATATATTATTATTAATATATATTAATTATATATATATATATTATATTATATATATATATATATATATTATTATATATATATATATCTATATATATATTAATATATATTATATAATAATATATATATATATATATATATATATATATTATTATATATATATACTATATTATATATATATATATTATTAATATATATTATATTATTATAATATTTTATATATAATATATAATATAGTATATATATATATATATATTATATATATATATATATATATATTATATATATATATTAATATATATATATATATATTATATATATTATATATATATGTATATTATATATGCATATATATATTATATATACATATATTATATATAAATAAATAAATAAATATATGATATTATTAATATATAATATATATATTATATAATAATATATATTTATATATATATATTAATATATATATTATATATATATATATTATATATGTGTACATATAATATATAAGCACTATATTTGGAAAATATATAGATCTAAGTCTTCACAATCACGTAAATCAATCATTAAAAAGATCAAAAAGAACAGAAAAACAGAAAAGGAATAAAACAACATTAAAACAAAAAAAACCTGCATTGCGTGCTTATGACAGCCTTCCGCCTTTCGCAACTCACTATTGGAATAAAATCGCTGCCGGAGAAAGCGAGAACTTACTTTATTGTCAAAGTTTAAACTCGCAATGGTTTTCTTTCAGTCAATAGCATCCTTCGTTGTAAAAGGGATTTTTTTTTTTTTTTTTTTTTTTTTTAGTTTTGGTTTGGTTAAAAATATTTCAAGATATGGGTTGTTGTTGGTACGAAATCTCTAAATAATTTCGTTAATGTTATTCATTATAATTGAATGTCTATTTTTTTTTTCTTTTTTTTCTTTTTTTTTTTTTTGGTTTGGTTAAAAATATTTCAAGATATGGATTGTTGTTAGTACGAAATCTATAAATCATTTCGTTAATGTTATTCATTATTATTGTACTTATCACCATTGCCTTTACCTTATCATCTATCATTAATATTTCTATAATAATCACCTCCAAGATCACAATTACCATTAATATTGTTTCATCATCCTAATTGCCATCAACACCCCTAATATATTTTCTCTTTTACAATCTTGATCATTTTCTCATTCGCTATCATCAATTTTCAATTAATTATTACCATACGTCGTTTTCGTTCCAACATTTTCATTATAATTACTCAATATCATCATCCCTGTTATGTCATCGTCATTATCGCCGTTATCATTAGTATTAGTTCATTATCGTTATATTTATTGTTGTTTTTGTTGATATTACTATAACTTTTTATCATTAATGTTAGTTCTATTATTATTACTGTATAGTTTTCATTGTTGCTCCTGTTATTCTTTATTATCATAAACATTATGACTGTCGTCGTTTTTTTATATTATGATTATTCTCATCATTATTATTATTACTATTATTACTATTACTGTTTTAGTTATTATTATTATTATTATGATCTATTATTATTATTATTATTATTATTATCATTATTACTATTATTGTCATTACTATTATTCTTATTCTTCTTATTATTATTATCATTATTTTCATCATTATCATTATTAATCATTATTTCTATTAATATTACCATTATTTTCATTATTATTATTATTATTATTATTATTATTATTATTATCATTACTATTATTTTTTCTTATTATCATTATTATTATCATTATAATTGTCGTTATCATTATCATTATCTTTAACATTATCATTTATCATTTTCACTCTCATTATTTATATTTACATTATTTATCACTATTATCAGTTTAACCATCAGTAGTAGTAGTAGCAGTAGTAGTATCATATTATTATTATTATCATATTTTTTTATTCCTATTGTTTATTTTTATTCTTACTATTATCATCACTATCATTTATTATCATTATTATTACTATTATTCTCCTTTTCATTATTATTATTATCATCATCATTATCACTTTCATCACTCATCATCATTACCATTATTATTAACATGATTATTTATATCATTATCAATATAATTATCATTATCATTATTCCTGTTGTTATGATCATAAACATGATTTTTATTATTGTTATTGCAAACATTATCATTATCATTGTTGTTATTATTTTCATCACTATTGTTATTACCATTATTATCACTTTTTGTATTATCCTCATTGTTATTACTATCATTAACATTATCATCATCATCATTATCATTAATATCATCATCACTATAATTGTCAGTATCAGTATAGGTATTATTATAATCATAATTAACTATATCATAATTAGTATCGTCAGTAACCATGAATAATATAGTCGACCTCGTCATATTCCTGTACAATAATAACAACAGTGATTTTATTAACATTCGTACAAGAATATGGTTATTACTCATACCATTGCTATGATCATTAACATTGTTATTTTCGTCTTTATTAGTACCAATATTATCATAATTACTGTCGGTATTATTGTTATTATCAATGTTGTTTATGCTACCAGTTTCTATTCCTTTTGTCTTTGTTCTTACTGCAATTTTGAATATTCCGTATTACTATCATGGTTGTCATTGTTATTAAAATCGTGATCATCACATATCATGAAAAGTGAAATGTTATTATAGTCATTATCATTTGTACCATTTCGTTCATATTTCACAATGTTATTCTTGTAACTTTTCCTCCGTAAAATGCGTTCTACAAACACCTAACCTAAGTGTTGGTATGTGGTGTGTTCACAGCTCAGAAAGATATATCTTTTAAAAAACATGATCTGACTCATGCTTTGAGACCTCATTCTATGTGATTTTGATTCTTCCTAAAAAAAAAAAGAAAAAAAAATCATACTCGTCATCAATGGTTTTAAATGCCCTCTTCGTGATGTATGCTTAATCAGCCATGAACCTGTATGTTTAGCTTGCATGTCCCATCATCAAGACGTTTTAATGTATCCCTTCATTTCTGCGTCATCTTACGAGAAAGGCTGAAACCATTCTATTCACTATTCCGTATTGATTCAGGAGTTATATGGCGCTGAGCTGGCCGAGACTCAGGCCCCAAGGCTTCGCGTTGTGAGCTCTCAAACC
Organism: Penaeus vannamei; assembly: GCF_003789085.1. Taxonomy (NCBI): domain Eukaryota; kingdom Metazoa; phylum Arthropoda; class Malacostraca; order Decapoda; family Penaeidae; genus Penaeus; species Penaeus vannamei. The sequence continues at coordinate 867,407 of NW_020868936.1, forward strand.
TCCCTACTGCCTTCTTGTTTCATTCAGCGTGCATTGCTGCGTCAATTTTTCGTTTTTTGAGCTATATTTATTCAAGAACTTCTAACACCCCACCTACTGTTAGCATATAAGAATCTCCGTTGGTTAGGAATAACATCCCAACATCGAGAATCTATTGATCAACACCGGTTCCTCTACCCCCTGATGATGCTACAGAAAACGGAGGTTCGACCAATGAAAACCCGGCAATCCTCCTCCAGAAGGTATCGATTGGCCGCCTCTGGCTCCCCGAGGAAGGCCCGAACTCAGCCCAGTGTCCGCCCCTAGATGGCTCTCGCAGTCCATCGTAAACATTGCCTCACACCAAAGTCAAACTACATGATGGGCTCTTGAGGCACGTGCAGCAACGCCTCGCTAAACACCCCTGGCGCCGTTCCTCTCCGTCGGCCAGGGATCAGACGGGCCTCGAACGGCCGCCAAGATGAATTTGAGAAGGCCTCGTCTTGCTGCTTAAAGGTGAGTCTTACCTGGCCTGTCCAGGTGCTTTGATATGATATCTGGGGTTTCATGCAAACAATGCTTTCTCTGCTTTCTCTCCTGCTCGTGACAAACCCTTTGGAGCTAAGGATGCTGCACAGATTTACTCAGGAATGTAGACAAAAGTGAGTGGTTGAACCTTTGTTCAAGTTCAAATTCATTGTTGACTCAGAATCTGTAAGTCTTCCGTTTGTCAGCGGTTCGTAACGCCACGGCAATAAATTCGTCAGCAGAAGCGTGGTGTGAGAGGAAATGAACGCCTCGGTGATCAGCGATCTGCAGACCGCCATTGTGAACACAGATCCAGCGGGCGTGAGGCGACTCTTGGACCACCATGGCCACGCTATCAAGGACCGCCCGTCCTGCGATAAGGTGGGCGTTTAGGACGGCCAAAGGTGCCGTTAAGAACCGGAATATTAACGGTGTCACCCTCCATTTCACTGCATTTGTTTACCATTGTTTGTTGTGGTGTTAATCGAATCAAAATAGTTTTTCTCTAGTATTACCTCCTTGGAAACCATGTCATTGATTTTGCAAAGTGAATAATACAAGCTTCAATATATTACAATTTCCATCGAGACACAAGAAACGGAGAGAAGTAAGTCTAAAGGTACATTTTGCCCCATTTGTAGGACGGCTGGTCTCCCCTACACGTGCTCGCCAAATCGGGTGACGACTTTATGAACTGCGAGTGTATGAAAGAAAACGTGGTCGACGCAGACGGTTCGAAGGGGAGACTCATCAGTTCGCCGAGCTGCGACGTGAGAGCGCCGTTGCAAAGCGAACATACATTGGCAACCTATAATTCCGTGATATACAATACAAGACAAAATGCTCTGCAAACTACAGATAACGGGAGAGCACCCACCCACCCGCCTTGGTCGTGGGCGTGGGCGTGCGACCCATCCCTCGAGAGGCACCATCGCGCCCGCATGGCCATCGTGTACATGTTATGCGATGCGGGCGTGGATGTGAATGGGCGGGACGCTTCTGGCCTCACGCCTCTCCATTATGCTGCCAGGAGAGGTTCGTCATTTATCTCACTTTGTAATATTATCATTCATATATCAAATTACATATACATTTACACAGTTAGTTATGTATTATATCTGATTAATTATGCATTTAGTAATGAGTAGTTTCCTGACTTCCTCATTAACGTTTGTATCATTTTCGCTTTTAGTTTTCGAAGACACTATTCTTTTTTTATCTTCGAGTATACAGTAAACGCGCTTTACATCTTATAGCAATAAAAAAAATCAATTTCCTCCATACGATTAACATAATTTCCTCATTCGCAAGGGCTTATTTACTATATATAATAAGACACAATTTGAGTTGCCTTTTATGATTATCGTTGTTTCCTTAACCCTCAAATTCGTCACTTTTTTAAGATTGTTCCCATAGGTCAGCGATATTTGCTATTTATCTACTAACTTGTTACTTTCAAGTAGCAATTATATTAGGAACTGTTTTTAAGTACTAGAATGTTATTCGCGTTTTCTCAATGATGTAATTGTTTCTCCCTCAAATTTTGTACAGCACATATCTTGAGTAACTTTCTGTTGTATACTTCAAAAATCAACAACGTATTTTTTTTTATTAGCATTATTTCTAGATTACCTGCTAGTTATAATTCAAGGTGCGAAACTTTCATAATCTAACGTACTAGCAAGATACCCGGATTAATCTACTTATTGATTTAAACCCCCAAAAATGTATTTCTTAATCCGAATCCCAAGATCAGTCTATTAACCAGCTTATTTACTCAACGTCAGCGCTTTTTTCCTTCTATAACTACTAGTTGAACCACTACGCTCGGCACTCACTGGCTGAACTGTTCACTAGTTTAATCCTAAAGTCAGCGTTCGTCTCTTTAGGTGATTATTAGTTCATCTCTCAAAGTCATCATTTGCTAATCTTTATTTGGTCCTTGTTCAGTTCCCAAAGCCGGTTCTCATTCGCTAATTATACTCTTTATTACTTTATTTACTCTTTATTAGTTTAATTCCAAAATCAGCGAGTCAGCTTCATCTGTTTCCTCGTTGAACATATTTTTAAAAGTTATTTACGATTCTAATTTAAAATTCGGCACTAATTCCCATTTTCATTATTAGTCTTAATACCTCATTTCCTCATCCCTTCGCGAGATCAGTTCCCCCAAACAAGCACAATCCCTGATATTTTTTTAGTTACAAATCTCTTCCTCACTTACTAATCTATTCGAGAAATCATGCCCCCCCAACTCAGGAATCACCCCCCCCCCCCTCTCTCTCTCTTTCTACCACCCCAGGAGACCAGTCCAATCTTCATTTCCTAATCTGTTTGTTAAGTCAATTATCCAGAAGGTACCATTCATTCCCAATCTCTTTACTAATCCATCCCTCACTTCCTAATCTATTCGCTAAATTAGCCCCCCCAATCACCACTCATTCCCAATCCTTTTATTATCCCACCCCCATACTTCCCTAATCTATTCGCCAAATTGATTATCCAAAAAATCACCACTTAGTCCCATCTCATATCCTAATCCAACCCTCGTTTCCTAACGTATTCGCCAAATCAGTTATCCAAAAAAAAAAAACACCTCACATTCCAATCTCGCTTCCTTATCCATTCGCCACACCAATCATCTAAAAAAATAATAATAATAAATAATAATAAATAAAATAAGATAAAATAGAATAAAAAAAGCACTGATTTCTCACCACCCCTTCTCCCCTTCTCTCCCCTCTACCCCCACCCCCAGGAGACGCGGCTGTGTGCGACGTGCTGCTGCAGTGTGGCGCTGACCTCTATGCCGCCCACGATGGACTCGCTCTCTGGGATGAAGTGGAGTTGATGGCACAGGCGGAGGTCAAGGAGAAGAGGCTGAACCAGGTCAAGAGGGTTAGGATCCGGTGGAAGGAGGGGTGAAAGGAGGAGAGGAGGGGTTTAGGATGGGGGGAGGGCTTAATGAGAGGAGGAGGAAGTGGGGAGGGGGTGAAGGGGTGTGAGGAGGGGTGAGGGGAGGAGGGAAGGGGTGAAGGGGCGTGAGGAGGGGAGTTGAGGAGGGAGTTTAGTGTTTCATTTTGCATTTATATTGAATATTTGAAGATGAGTGCCATTAACTGCCATGATGATATTAATCGTGATGATGATGACCTTTCTGATAACGAATGTGTTCATATTAATGGTAACAACAAAACCAAGTTTTAAAGTAATGTGTATCAACAAATTATCATTAAAAATCCGTATATATTGTATAATATTATATATATATATATATATATATATATATATATATATATATATATATATATATATGTGTGTGTGTGTGTGTTGTGTGTGTGTGTGTGTGTGTGTGTGTGTGTGTGTGTGTTGTGTGTTGTGTGTGTGTGTGTGTGTATAGGTATACACGATGGTTGACTCATGAATAAGGTCCAGATAGAATGACAAAAAAAAATCGGAAATCATGATATGAACTGCCGAAAGCATGTTCAAACACATTTATTTATCTAATAATAGTGACGAAGTGAAGCTGCAGACCTTATTCATCTATCAATAACACACATATATGTATTATAAGTATGTGCGTGTGTATGTGTGTGTGCGCGTGTATGTGTGTTTGCGTGTGTGTGTATGTGTGTGTGTGTGAATGTGTATGTGTGTGCGTGCGTGTGCATGAGAGGGAGCAAGGGCGCGGAGGAGCGCGACCAGAGCCCCCCTCCCCCCCGCAGATCAACCACAACGGCCAGCCCGCAGAGGCGAGAGCCCCGCCGCCGACCCCCGCGAGGACGACTACGAGCAGGAGGGCGACCCCTACGAGCACGACCCCAACTTCGCCGCTTCCGTCCACGACCCCCTCGACTACCCCTCGAGCGGCAGTTCCGACGCGCTGGAGGACGACCCGCGACGCCCTCCGCTGGGTCCTGCAGGGGCGGTGTGGAGGGTCTTCCGCTTCTACTGGCCGGGGCTGTGGCGCGCCGTGGCTTCGCAGGACATCAGCAAGGTGGGTGCAGGCGCCCGGGGGGGGGGGTCTTTCTTTTTCATTGCTTTCATCATCTTTATCATCATCATGACCATCATCATCGTTATCATCACAAACATCATCATTATTATCATCATCATTATCATCACAGACATCATAACCATCATTATCATCACAAACATCATAACCATCATCATTATCATCATAGCCATCATCATTATCATCATAACCATCATCATCATCACCATAGCCATCATCATAACCATTATCATCGTCATCATCACTACCATAATCATCATCATCATCATCATTAATTCACATCCTGTTACCGTTTGGCAGTGTCACACTATCAACTGATTAGATCTCCATATACACATCCACGTACACACATACATGAACACGTATCCAAACAGTACATACATAGATAAATAGGCACATACTGCTTCCTTCAAATAAATTGTTTGCCCTGTAATCAAAAACCCTTTTATACATTATTAATTAGCCCATTACCTTCCCCACTCCGCGAAGGAAAACACAAACTGACAGTTATAACACAAATTATCACATTTACAACACTGAGAGTTCCTTCAGTTATAACACAAGTTATCACGTTTACATCACTGAGTTATCACGTTTACATCACTGAGAGTTTATCACATTTACAACACTGAGAGTTCCTTCAGTTACAACACAAGTTATCACATTTACAACACTGGGCAGTTCCTTCAGTTACAACACAAGTTATCACATTTACACTGAGAGTTCCTTCAGTTATAACACAAGTTATCACATTTACAACACTGAGAGTTCCTTCAGTTACAACACAAGTTATCACATTTACAACACTGAGAGTTCCTTCAGTTATAAGTTATCACATTTACAACACTGAGACACACACGTTATCACATTTACTGAGTTCCTTCAGTTACAACACAAGTTATCACATTTACAACACTGAGAGTTCCTTCAGTATCACATTTACAACACTGAGAGTTCCTTCAGTTATAACACACGTTATCACATTTACAACACTGACAGTTCCTTCACACACGTTATCACATTTACAACAGAGTTCCTTCAGTTACAACACAAGTTATCACATTTACAACACTGAGAGTGAGTTCCTTCAGTTACAACACAAGTTATCACATTTACAACATACAACACAAGTTATCACATTTACAACACTGAGATCCTTCACTTAGTTATCACATTTACAACACTGAGACTTAGCTTCAGTTACAACACAAGTTATCACATTTACAACACTGAGAGTTCCTTCAGTTACAACACGTTTCACATTAACAACCCTGAGACTTCCTTCCCGGCCGTCGTCAGGTTCGTCAGCTGATCAACTCGTGGTGCCGCGTTGACCTGACCCGAGGCGGCCTGTCCTTGAGGGAGCTCGCGGTGGGCACGGGAAACGAGGCCATCATATCCCTGCTCCTCAGCATCCACCCCTCTATGGTGAGGATCCTTCGGTTTGGTAGTAGTAAGGGAGAGAGAGAGGGGGAGGGGTGAATCCTGAGTTGGGGGAGGGGCATTGATTTCTCGAATAGATTAGTAAATGAGGGGGCAAAAAAAAAAAAAAATGGGGGGGGGGGTAATTTCATTTTGTAGTAGTAAGAGAGAGAGGGCGGGGGGGGGTGAATCCTGAGTTGGGGGGGGCATTGATTTCTCAAATAGATTAGTAAATGAGGAAGAGATTTTCAAAGAAAAAAAAAGATGGGGGGGGCAATTTAGCGAATAGATTAGGAAGTGAGGGATGGATTAATAAACAGATTGGGAATGAATGGTACCTTCTGGATAATTGACTTAACGAACAGATTAGGAAATGAAGATTGGACTGGTCTCCTGGGGTGGTAGTAAAGAGAAAGGGGGGGGGGGATGAATCCTGATTTGGGGGGCATTGATTCCTCGAATAGATTAGTAAATGAGGAAGAGATTTGTATATATATATATATATATATATATATATATATATATATATATATATATATATATATATATATATCAGGGATTAGTGCTTGTTTGGGGGAACTGATCTCGCGAAGGGATGAGGAAATGAGTTATTAAGACTAATAATGAAATTAGGAATTAGTGCCGAATTTTAAAATTAGATTCATAAACAGCTTTTAAAAAATATGTTCAAGGAGGAAACAGATGAAACTGACTCGCTGATTTTGGAATTAAACTAATAAAGAGTCGATTGCGAATTCGAAGGCCGATTTTTTTCATTATTTCTTTGTGTACGGCAGGCTAGAGAACTGGGAAGTTATTATATACTGTAGATCAGAACATTGTATATGTATGATATATGGTAGATTGCAGAATATTACCCATTGCATGTGTATATGACCGACTTCAGAACTATATCTTTCACATGATATTTGGTAAACTGCAGAAGAAACCCATTATATGTATACATAAATGACAGACAATACTATATTTTTTACATTATATATGGTAGACTGCAGAATTATCCCCAATGATACATATATATATTATATATATATATATATATATATATATATATATATATATTATATATATATATATATATATATACATATACATACATGCATACATACATATATATATATATATATATATATATATATATATATATATATATATATATATATATATATATATATATATATATATATATATATATATGTGTGTGTGTGTGTGTGTGTGTGTGTGTGTGTGTGTGTGTGTGTGTGTGTGTGTGTGTGTGTGTGTGTGTGTGTGTGTATGACAGACCACAATACTACATACTTTACATTAAATAAGGTAGACTGCAGAACCATATCATTGAGACATATATATGATGACCGTGCATACTTCTACTCATAAAAACCTCTTGCCACTCAGTGTCTGGTGCACCACGCCCTCGCTGGGGACATGGAGGCGGTGCGCGAACTGCTAGATTCTCCTGCCAGGAAGAAAATCAACATTGACATCCGGAAGCTGAGCGAGCGCGGCGCCCCCCTGCTCTTCTTCCTCATCCGGGGGGGACAACATCGCCTCATCCACCTCCTCCGCTCTCACGGCGCTTCCCTCTACACCCACATTCTGGACGACTCGATGGTACTGCTCTTGGGCATGGGAGGTTTCGTTGTATTGGGTGTAGTCTCTGTGTGTGTGTGTGTGTGTGTGTGTGTGTGTGTGTGTGTGTGTGTGTGTGTGTGTGTGTGTGTGTGTGTGTGTGTCCGGCCGTGCGCCTTGCTTGGTTTAGTACCATGCGTTTATGCTGTAGGAAAGGTTTACAGTGTTGTGAGGGGGACATAACTAGGAGACATTATGAAGAATATATGAAATAACCCTTTTATATACTCAGTACCCTTTCTTTACACAAATTCAGTTCCTCCTGTTTCTTTCCCAACTACCCCTTTGCAGGTAGATGTACCAGTAGTCTTCACAGCCTTAGAACCTTGGATGGACCCCGAGGTCATCAAGAGCCTCCTTCCAGATGCGACCTCAAGGGAAGCCCGCCTTCTGGAGAGGGTCTGGAACCGGGGCAAGAACGTGCTACGCGTGGCGGTGGAAAACGGTGTCCATAAGGATGCTATTGAGGCCATACTCAAAGTCGGTGAGTTAGTCTTAGATCCTTGCAAATACTATATTTGCTTTGGGGCGAGGAACCCAAGTTCAATGTAAAGTATTGGATCTATGATTGTGCATATTGTAATACGAAATGCAAAATACTTCTTCTTGAATATTATTTCATAATGAAAACCCCATCTTATATGAATGAATGACAAAGTCGTTCTTATACCATGGGATGCAAGTCTCTCTTCTGAAGAAACCAAGTTCTACTAATAAACGTTGCAGGCGGCCCCGCCCTTCTCTGCGAGCGTGACCCCGAGGGCTTAACGGTCGTAGACGTGGCACTCCAGAACGGTCGCCAGGATCTCGTGGCTCTCATGGACACCTTCGTGGCCCTGTGGCTCACCCGACCTGACCTGTACCCCAAACGGCGCGATCTCCTTGCTCTCAGAGGTTTCGATCGCCTGGAGGTGGTGGCAGACGCCCACGAGAGTCTGGCTCAGGACGTCGGGCTTTTCTTGCAGGAGTACAGGAGGTGCCAGGTACTTGAGCAAACTTATAGGTGATTTTTTTCAAGTTTTTGTCCAAGAGATTCACAGTAATACCTGATTGTTTACGGTAGGAGTTGTCATGCAAGTGGTTCTGCAGGTCTTTCTTGTGGATGTAGATTGAATAGTACTCGAGAGAATTGTTCAACGCTTTCGATTGTGAATAGATGACCTTGGGATGTATTTTACTTAAAATGGTAGTTACAATCATACGTTAAAATCAGTCTTCTGGAAATAAGGGATTCTTAATCACCAACGTTTATTAAAATCAAGGGAAACCAGGAGATACTTTGTCATCTGATCCAGAACTCGACATTCGAATATTTTCTACCAACACGGTAGTTTTTTCCCATTCAACAGTAAAACATATGATATGCAGGTCCTCTATGCGATTAACAAACTCCTTATTTACAGGGCGTTCTGCAGCAAATGTTCCGGGCAGTGGAAGACGGCGAGACAGCAAAGGTGCAGCAATTACTGTACTTCGAGAGTGACATCTTTCACCTAGTCGACCTCCTTTGGCAAGGGAGACTCGCCGTAAGTACGATTGTCTTGGGGGGAAAGCGAGGGAGAAGGAGAGAAAAAGAGAGCGGAAGAGTTAGAAGAAAGGTGAAAAGGGGAGGGGAGAGATGCATAGGCAAAACATTACGATAGACGAGTTTCATTTTACAGACAATATTTAGACCGTTTCTTTTCTTACAAAGCCGAGGTTTGTAGTTCCACGCAACCTTTCAGGGGGATGGAATGCCTCTCCTTCACTGGGCTGTCCTGCACGGCCGAGAGCAGATCGTGAACCTCATCCTGCGCGCCCCGATGGACCATCCTGCAGCCCACGACAACCACGTCACGCCCAGGTTGCTGCCACGGCATTAGTAACTAGGCGATCCCTTTGAGAAAGAGATTTGATCCAGTGAAATACTTTATTTGTATTTTGTTTCTTTAAGTTTGTAAATGGCACTGCTTCTTGATTCTGTCTTGGCGATTTTTAGAGCTCTAAATTCAATCTCATTAAGGAAAGCAAATCTAAAATCGTTCTTAGAGAAGAGAAAGTACCTTATATATACGTTTCTCTTCAATCTACGTCTTTGACTTCAAGGTTTTGCCCCGACGATGTGCGAGACCAGTGGAGACGGACGCCCCTGCACTACGCCTCAGGACTCCTCGACGACACCGCTATCAAGGCCTCCCTACTGGACCTTGGCTCCTCGGAACACTCGCTGGACATGGTGCGTTCGCCTTATCTTCCCCTCGATAACATGGCGATGGGTCAAGGGAACAAAGTTTTTTTTTAACTAGAGGACATGTTAACTCTTATTTCTCATCATGTGATTTTTTTTTTTGTATTCTGATGATTATATTCTGATGATTAAAGTTTCATTTGTGTTTCGTGCGCTTAACATCTTAGAAATTGTAATTGTTATGATCCTGTTTAGTGATGCATTCAGATAATGAACAAATATACTTGAATATTCACATTGTAGCATATTTTTTTCAAAGTTGCATTTGTATATTTGAAAACAAAAGTGCTGATACAGTATGTGATTTTCTGATCGACTTAAGTAAATAAATGTTAGCTAATATACTGCCAATATGCATAAACCATTTATTATACTGGCACGTTTAAAGCAAATTATAATCTATTTTTAAGTCTGTTCGTGGCTTGGTAGATGATTAAGTAAAAAAAAATATCCCTAAAGTCGAAAAAACGGCAAAATCTAGCGAAATGCAGCCTTTAGAGAGAATAGTCGAAAACCCCCGATACTAAACTGACTTCCCACGACAGGAGGGTCGGGAACCTCTAGATTTCCGGGACGCTCGTGGAAGCCCCGCCCTCGGAAGTCTGCTGGAGAACATCAAGAATAAGGTAGGAAGATTCCGCAAAATTCTTCAGTGCAAGAGTTTCTCTGTGATTCTTTCCGGTGATCCTTCTCGACAAGGACTCGGTTGAAGAGTTCGATTCGATCCATGTCAGGTTTTATGTTTGTTCGTCAGTGCGTTAGGGCATTATTCCGTCATTTTATTTGTTCAGCGCATGTTGAACAGTACTTCATAATTCCGTTTTGTGAGTTTAACAGGCCTCTTTATGATTTTGTTAGAGAAATGTAAGAGGTAATGTGAAGGCATTCAGATGCACTCAGAAAGATGGGAAATATATTTTTCAAACATATCAAGAATGACAGGAAATATTGCTTTCCATTTTGTGAATATATTTTATTTGGATAGTATTTAGGAGAGGCAGAGAATCAAGGCTGGCGTCAACAATGTATGGGATATTCACAAAATCGGTCAGGATGTTCACATATAACACGTGTAATAGCAGGTAACAGGAAATAAAATCATGCATTTATCTTACGAGTAGCATCTGTTTGACCTGCGTCTTTCACTGAAGGTTATAATCTTAGCGTGTGCGTATGGCTTGCAGATCCACACGCCCCCTGACCTGGACCCGTGGGACCCGGACGTCCTCAGGTCTCACCTGGAGAACCAGAGGAGAGAGCGCTTCCACCACCACCAGAGCCAGCACCCTCACCACCACCACCATCACCACCACTACCATCACCACCAGTACATGGGCTTCAGCAACGGGCACAGAGCTCCTTACTCGCCATCGCGCCCCGCCCCTTACGCCCACGGGCACGATATGGGCGGTCCTGGGTGGCCATACCCCGCCCACTTCCCGACGTCCCCCGGGAGCAATTTCCACTGGCCACTCCCCCGCCAGGCTGGCCAGCTCCCCCGCGAGCACAGGGGCGGTCAGCGCCTCTGCTGCATCATGTAGTGAGGCTTGGGACTGTCTTCCCTCCGATCCAGTGTCAAAATGGAGGTCGAATCTAAGAGACAAATTTCCTAAACGTAGACACAAGAGATTTCGATACAGATGGAATAGTCAAAGCGTTCTATTTTTTCACGAAATGCTCTTCTTTCCTATGATTTAGAGACGGTGTGCTTGCTGCTATGCCTCGTAGAAGTAGTGAATCCTCAGTGATTTGTAAATAGGATATGTAAGTCGTGAGCATTTCCGAGAATACGGTACTTTGCAGGGATGTTTGGCTTTGAACTCCTCTTCAGTTACATGATAGCTCAGGTTCAACAAAATGCAATATTTGTATTCAATATTAAGGTGGAACATGTTTTGCATGGAATAATATGAAATTGATTTAATCAAATATCACAAAATCAAGATTATTCCAACTCGGAATCGATGCCAGTTGCATGAACCAGTGACACCAAATTGCAATAAACACAGTGAAATAAGTTACCATTGACCCTAGAAAGAAAGAAAGGACACGTGAAGATGAGAGAAAATAGTGTCACTTGTCACGAGCCATAAAGACGATTTAAAGTATGTGATTGAATTTGCTGCGTGCATGGAAGTATTTCTCCCATATTTCGGTAATCTGCAGTTGCTATGCTCAGGACATTTTCTAGGAAAAAAGGCTTAAAGATTTCCCCTTATCTTGCAGTTAACAACAATTCGTAAATATTCTAATAAGCTTACAGAATTGCTCTGCAACCTGTAGTTTCTCCTGGTGAGATATTAATACTGGTATGGGAATGAGGGTATAGTATTATTGTTATTTATTATTTTTTGAAAATTATTACTGTCATTATTATTATTATTGTTATTATCATTAATATTATTATTATGATTATGATTATCATTACTACTACTACTTCTACTGTTACTACTACTACTACTATTACTACTACTGTTACTGTTACTATTATTACTGCTTCTACTATTACTAGTACTCCTGCTACTATTATTATCACTATCATTTTTATTACAACTATTACTATTACTACTGTTAGTATCACCATTTAATATCGTTATCATAAACGGAGATCACTGATGGTTTTGTTGACAAAAACTGATAACGCTGTGATCATTCAATGACTGTTATATCTTAAAACTGATCATGAAAGCAATTGTTCACCTGTATTAAGTAATTGTATTATTGATAATTTTTATAATGATAATGATATGATGTTATTGAAGATGGTGAACACGCTACATGCAGATAATGATAAAGACTTCTAATAGACTTTTAGATTTACATATGGTATTTTGCAGAGATTAGGTAGTTAAGAAAACTTGATATAGTGATACATTAAAATCCCAAAGCACACGACAAAAGGTGTTTGTTAGTGATGTGGTCAACTGTGCCAAATGTGTATATATGCATACATGCATATATATATATATATATATATATATATATATATATATATATATATATATATATATATATATATATATATATATATGTGTGTGTGT
>NW_020868936.1:917771-950271 GCF_003789085.1 Penaeus vannamei
CCTTCCCCTCCCCCTCCCCCTCCCCCTCCCCTCCCCTCCCCTCCCCTCCCCTCCCCTCCCCACGCTACTCTAAACCGCATTTTAGACCAAGGTTGTCCAGCGCGCGGCCCTCGGCACATGCAATATTTCGGTCTTACAGGCGACCGTTTTTCATGATTAATTAAGCCAGTCCTTCTTTTTAATTAGCGCTCACATTCTTACAGTTTTGTTTTCTATTATTGTTCTTTATTTTCAGTGGTTGAAATATCCCAGAGGAGAATGATCAGGAGAATGATTAGCCTGTGGAATTACGATCGCCTTGAAGAAAAATAACGCCACATACAATTTGTTACTTTTAGTATCACCATTTTGAAATCTGTAGAGTAAAATAAATTTGATGTGCAAGTATAGTATACCAGTTTTAGTAACGTGACCCTCAGAAGCCTGGTATGAACCTCTGTTACTCCAAGGAGGGTTTCGAGTTTGGCGCCCCTGTTTTAGAGCCCCAACAACGGCACCACTGACACCCATTATCCTAGTAGCGCCATCCTTTTCCACCGCATGCGTGTACCGGACTGAAGCTCGCGGTCTCATACTGAAGCTTACTCAGCCGCGCTCATCAGAGGCGGCGGAGAAATACAAATTAAAGAGGCGGGTGTTATCCTTACCTCGACGCGCGCTCTCGTACCCAGTGGGCGTGCCTGGGCTGGAATCTCATTATCCCAGTATTTTCTTTTACGACTGAGGGAGGGATTGTGAGCAAGTTCTTTTTTTTCTCTTTCTTTTTAATCTCTTCGTTTTTTTTTGGGGGGGAGGGGGAACAGGTTAAAGTTTATTGGTCAGTGCATTGTTTTTGACGGTTTTTGTTTCTATCGCCTCGATTTTATGGATATTATTGATATAAATTGGACGCGAGATTATTCCCGACAGGATTAAGGTCCCATATTTTTTACAACTTTGCTATTGTCTATAGGGTTCGAAGACATTATACGACTTATAAGATTTTGAGAACCCTCACAAAAAAAGAAAACTTTAAGAAGGAGACGTAAAGGTATGAAAGAGGATTTTGTAGTAATTTCCATGAAGTAGTCTATGAATTGGAAAAAGAAGTTAAACTGTAAGATATCTTCTCAGAAAATGCTGCACTGTTTTTTCAAGCGTAATGTTAGATATTATCGATACTGTGATTGCTTTACGCTAACATGTTTTACCTCATCTGCCCACATTATTCTATTTCACACATAGCCGATTTCTTTACATTGGGTCAGAACGCGGTCAGAATGATGATAGATAAATAGATGAAATAAACAGGAAGATGAATAAACATAGAGAAATGAATAGATAGGTGGGTTCTCACAGTTAACAGATCGGACGCTTTTCCCGGTCTCCCTCTCGCAATATCTCATATCTTGTAGGCCTATCCTGACGTAGGGATGGAGGGGAAGGAGGAGAGAGGGAGAAGAGAGGGGAGGGGGGGGAGACGGGAGAGCTTACGTTATCCTAACCGAACCGGAGGCAATACAAATTCAAGAAAGTATCGGCATTCGGGTAGGCCTATGGATGCGTGTGATGTGTGCGTCTCATTGCCTTCAATTGCTGGGGGTATTTCCGATGCGGCGGCCGTACGCTGGAGATGATATATTGGGAAGCTGTTGTTTGAGGAAGGAGAGAGGGAGCTGAGCCGAGGAGCCGGTGCCGCCGAGGTCGCTTTCCCTGCGCCGGGGAGCGCTTGTGAAGATTTTTTTTTTTTTTTTTTTTTTTTTTTGTGTGTGTGTGTGTGTTTGTGTGTGTGTGTGTGTGTGTTGTGTGTGTGTGTGTATGTTTTCAGGTATTCGTTTTGTGTTTATTTGTAATATATTTCAGTTTTTTTTTGGGAAGGGGGTTATTATTATCATGTTTTAGCATTAGCATTTGTATTATAATATAGCTGTATTGTATATTTCAGGTCAAGGTGGCTATTTCGGGAGAAAGAAGGCTGTGTTTTAGTATATTTCAGGTTCATGTTTTTGAGGTGTTCGTTGTGGCGTTTTTCGTTCAGAAAAGAAAAAAAAAAAAGTCTTGTAGTATATTTCAGGTATTTGTTAAAGTGATTTTTGCGAGAAAAAAGTGTTTTAGTATATTTCAGGCGATCGTTATGTTTTTTCTTGCAAGAAAAATCGCCTTTTCGGCATTCGTTAAGGTGGTTCTTGTGAGGAAAAATGGTATTTTCGTAAATTTGAAGTCTTCGTTAAGTTGGCTCTTCAGCGAAAAAAAATGTTGTAGATTTCACGTATCCGTTAAGGATTGTAAAAGAAAATTGTGTTTTAGTATATTTCAAGTATTTGTTATTATTTATTTTTTTTTTTATAGAAAAAAGGGTATTGATATATTACAAATATTTTTTAATATGGCACTCTAAAGGGTCGCGTTTTACTTACATGTTAAATTCCTCGTAAAATAGCAATTTAAGCTTCACCTCCCGTACGATTCGTTTCACCCTGGGGAGACCTGCCCCCCCCCCCCGCTCCCATGGGTAACCTAGATTATTACCTCGGAGATTCTCACGGGCTTGACCTCCAAAGAATGGTGGATAAGGAGAGAATGATTCCTTTTCATCACTTTCCTTAGGGATTTGGGAACGGCCGTTCTTGCAGTTGCAGGATAGGGGGGAGGTTGTCTTGGTAGTTGTGCAACGTAAGAGGGAAAGAGGCGCAGGAAGTGAATGAGAAGGAAAATTGGTTACGTTTCGAGTGGGGGTTGACTCCTTTTCGGGTGCGAAAGAGGAAAGTGGAGATTCTTTTCCCACGTCGTCTGATGAGGAGTGAAATCTGACTCGAAAGGGCGAGATTATGTTTTATTTTTTATTATGCCTTCTTTTATTGCAAAGCATTTTATTGCCTCTTATTATCGATTTTGTTTCATTTCGCCGTATTTCTTTTGCTAGATTTATTGATTTCATCTTTTACTTACGTAGTCTGCTTGAAATTATTATTTTTTTAATGCAATTCGTGTCACGGCCCAATCGCATGCAATTAGAACAGGTTGTACTGCATACAGGTAGTAATGACATGCTAGAAGAAGATATGCAGAACGGTATTGTGAAAGTTGCACGATAGATAAAGAACACTTGATCCTTGAAAGCTTGAATTGCGAAAGCAAGGGCCAATTGAGTACGAGAGATTAGAAGCCATGCGAACGTATTGAAAAAGAGAAAAGAGAAAAAAAAACCGCAAAACTGAAAACTGGTGGGGAGGGTCAGTTAATTGTGAAATGAAAAGTGTTCAGGGTAACATAATTCACGGTGACAGGTGTACAAGGGAGTGTGTGAGATAATGAAGAATTCCTCAGTGTGTGTTATTAACGTTCCGTCATCATGAAAGAAGTGATATGAGAGAATTGGAAGATGTGAATGCGCGATGTGTATGTGTGGGCATTGCATAATCTAACTGGTGAGACGAATCCTTCTGGTGTAGTAGTACAGATTGTGGCGTTCAGTATGTTAGTTTGCACGCGAAGAGATTGCAGCACGTAACACAGCAAAGCAACAAGACAGCACAATCGACACTATGCGATACAGCACATCAGCGACTCACGCCTGAAGACTACACTAGAGCCACTACAGCATGACGACAGACGACACAGCGAGCACATGACGATCACAGCGCTTGGATCGAGCATCGAGACACGCATAGGTACTGGCTGGTGGCTGGAACTGAGCTTTAGCAGCAAATAAGATAGGAGCGCTGGTGAGTGAAATACATCGAAATAAACTCACGAGTAAAGACGACAGCAACGCAACATCAAAGTAACGCCACCCAAAAGCGAACAGCCAGAACAATTAAGAGAAGAGAAGGAAAGCGTGTCGCAGGAAGATAGCTGACCAGTTCCCAGACACTAGTGGTTTATGGACGGTTGATACAAACTACCTGACTACATATAAATTGTCTAATTAAAAAGCCCACTTGCCGTTCTTCTGTATTGCCGCAGTTCCTTTTCGCCTCCCAGAAACATTCCGATCTCGCCGTCTGTTAGGCATGAGAAGAGTAAAGGGGGATGATTAGAAGGGAGTTGTACATATCGGTTGATAATACGAAGGAGGAGGAGGGGGAGAGCAGAAGAGAAGGCAGGAAGAAGCATTAGGAGTAATGGTGACAGAGATATGGATTTTGTCGGGAACGAGTGTATGAAGGCGGGAAGATGGAAGAGGCGAATGGTGATTGTATTGAGAGTAGGGGCGGAAGGGAAGTTGATGGGGCAGAGGAGAGAGGAGAAGAGAGTGTGAGGCCAGCAGATAATGAGGCGAAAGAGAAGAGAATAGATAGGAATGGAGTAGAAATCTGAGCGGATGCAGGGCAGAGGGAAAGCGTGAGAGAGAAGTGAGAGACGATGGGGGAAGATATGCAGGGATAGGAGGGGAGGAGAAGGAGAATAAGGGAAGAATTGAGAAGGTAGGGGAGATGGAATTATAAGCGCACGAGTAAGAAGGGGGAGAGGATGAAGGAGGTGAGACTGGCGAGTAGGAGTAGAAGAGCGTAGGGTGAGAGTGAAGGTATGAGAAGGGGGGTTAGAGAGAGAAAGGGGGATGAGACAGAGTGATGAGAGGAAGGAGAAGTTGAGGAGATAGAGGATGAGTGAAGAGAGGTGGTGTTGAGGAGGGAGGAGAAACTTAGAAAGGATGAGCCGAGTAGGTAATAGAAGTGAGAGGAATTGAGGAAGGCAGTGCATAGGAGAGAGAGGGTTGGGGAATGTGAAGGCATTGGGAGAAGACTAAGTGGATAAGAATGGTAAATAGAAGAGAGAATGGCCAAGGAGGCAGTTAAGCCTTGGAGGAGAAATTAGAAGAGAAATACAAGCAAGAAATAAAGACGAGTGTAGCATTGAGGAGGCGAAACATAGAAAGGAAGGAAGATAAAGATGGGGAGTAAAGGAAAGGAAAAAATAGTGTCGCGTAAGAGTGAGAGGACAGAGAGAAGAAAGTTAAGTATAACGAGTAGGAGAGAGAGAGACAGGAAAAGTGTTAATGGGGGAGGAATAAATCGATAGGATCAATAGAGGCGATTAAGGAGGAATGAGCAAATAGAGGTTAGATTATGGAGAGAGAGAAATGTATAAGCGCATAAGTAGTGGTCCATGTGTGTTGTGTAGTGCATTGCGTTCAACTACGAGGCACAACAGTACGTGCCAGTGCTGGCACACGCCAACACACACATACACATACACACACATACACACACACATACACACACACATACACACACACAAACAGTAACGATTACGACGGCACGAGATCGCATCTATTCACTCCATCTACATCGATAACATATGATATTACATATTATCACATATGTCTTTCTTTATCTGTAATATAAGGGATTGTTGTATGTGTACTGTATACTTCACAAGACGCGATGTTATAATAGTGAACAGCATCGAGGAGATTGATGTATGTAATTGCTTAGAAGCATGTATGTGTTGCACATTGTACGTACGGTTGTGTTAGATTATGCGCCCGACCCGAAAGAATCGTGATTGCTGTTATATGCGGTATGCATCGTATTGTCACGATAATAAATGCGTATTATTCAGTCATAGACATGTATATCTACCGACCGATATATAAAAATATCTATCAGATAGATAGACATTATACATTTATAATCTGTTGTGTGGATTGCTATGCCGATATGTTTGTTTAGTTCATCTGTGTGGTCGCGTGTCGTTTCTCTATCATTTTCATTAAACAAATCTGCTCGTATTTGTAGGTTTACTGATGTGTTGTGTGTAGTTAGGATCTTATATATGTTATTGTGTTGACTATTATTGTTTCGATGTCTTTTAAAGGGAATTTGTATTAGGAATAATGTAATAAGTATCTATTCAGAGGGAGATCATAATAATATAGTAATTATGAGTGTTTATTTTTTGATTTTGGTACTTTTTTATTTTATATTTAATACTATTTTATTCGCATATCAGTAGTAGTCGGTAGCGTATATCATAGTGATAGTATGTTTCTGATTTTGTTTCTTATTTTTTATTTTTATTTAATTTTTTTTTGTTTTGTTTGTTATAGA
This sequence comes from Penaeus vannamei, assembly GCF_003789085.1. Classification (NCBI taxonomy): domain Eukaryota; kingdom Metazoa; phylum Arthropoda; class Malacostraca; order Decapoda; family Penaeidae; genus Penaeus; species Penaeus vannamei. The sequence continues at coordinate 923,804 of NW_020868936.1, forward strand.
TTTTTCGTCATGTTCTGCTATATATTTATATCTAGTATTTGGTGGAAAGAAAATAGGGTCTTTTAAGGTTACTCAAATACCTCTATCTAGATGTAATGTGCATATGTGAATCCTCGGTGTAACTTTTTACTGAGAGTCTCTTTTGTTTCCTAATACTATATTTATTATTTTTAATTATATCTTGCGTTTTGTGTTTGTTTTTCGTTCGTCTTGCTTATCCTGTGTTTATTATAGTTTTTTTTTCTTCATCTTTTAACTTTCGTACTTTATTTCGAGTTATCTATTGTTTTTATGTTCAATACTTTATATACTTATAGTATTTTCATATATTTGCTATTTTATTGTCATTGAGCTAGATTTGATGCTAACCTTGACGTAGATCTATTTCTTATAAAAGGTTTCGTTTTTATATATTTAGTTTATTATTTTGGTTTATTCATCTGTGTGACGTTAATTACATAAATAAGATAGTGTAATATATATATCAGATGATGGGAAACTGAAAGAGGGCTGATGATGTGGCAATGCATTCGTCATTAGCCAATCATTCACATCGTCAGTCATTACGACAAGCACAGTACGGATGCAGCATCGTCATAATTACCAAGTCATCATCATCATCATACCATCAATACATCAATCACCCAATCATCATAGCAAATCATCAATCATCATTGAAGATCATCGTCGTAACATTCATCGCCTATCATCATCGATCATTATCTTTTACTGTCTTGTATCATCATAATCATTAAGTATCTTTTATCTTCATTATACTATTAATATGATGGTTATTATTATCGTAGTATGTTCTATTACTTACCTACCTACCTACCAAAATTACCTAACTACTTAACTAACCTAGCCCGACCTAACCCCCCCCCCCCCACAAACCTACCTACCTACCAACCTATTTTCTTACCTACCCAACCTACCCACCTACTCACCAACCTACCATCTACCCAGCCAACCTACCCATCTACCACCAATCTACCACCTACCCCCTACCACCCATACCTATCTATCTACCTACTGACCTACCCACCTACCTACCTACCACTCACAGCCTACTCCTACAGTACGAATAGGCATCTGTCCACCTGTTGACAAGGAGAAAGACTGGGACCACAGGAACTCCTTGGGGCAGCTGTACCTGTCGGTTAATCTCATAAATGTGTTGTGGTGATGCGATGTGTGTGTGTGGCTGTTGTTGGGTGTGTGTGTGTGTTGTGGTTGGGGTGTGACGCGTGATGTGTGTGTCGTATAGGGAATAACAAAACATAGTGATCGACCCGTGTTGACTACACTAGACAGGCTTAGCAGGGGGGGAGCACTAAGTAGCACTTCTGTGTATAGTGACGAGCCCCCCTCCCTTCGGCGATTTTTTGATTGTAATCCTTTTATTGATAAGAGATAGAGACAAAGATTTAGAGAAAAGGCAAAGAAAGTAGAAAGATTAAAAACATTGCGCACTGGAGTTGCAGACCACATCGACCTAGGCCTTAGTGAGAAAATCAAGCTCGGATATATTCCATCCCGCGCGCCGATCCCACACATCTTTGCGATAGTTGTAGATCAGGGAGAGCTCGCCCCCGCCCCCGTGTACGAAGAATGCCAAACGGCGCACGAGAGAGAAATGTATACCGAATTGAAGAGGCTCCAAGCAACCAAGAGAATGAGGATGCGAAAATCAATGCACGTGACTGGCAGAGGGGGTGTCAGACTTGTACCTTTTATCGACATCTGCCAGAGGTACTTTGATGGCGATACTGCCAGTAACAGCAAAAACTACGCTTGCCGGAAATTTGTTCGCGCGTTCCGAGATATTATCGGTATCTCCGCCACAAGCATCTGGGAGAGAGAGAGTGAGGAGTTGAGGTTGAAGGTTCGAGGTGTCAGGAGTGAGTGTGAGGGTGAAGTGTGCAGTTAGAGTCGAAGGTGGTGTAGCGAGAGTGAGTGAGGGTGGCGGGTGATTATCAGCTGTGATAGAGGAGAGTGAGCATGAGTGGTGAGAGAGGGAGAGGAATTCTGAGTGCGACGCAGAGAGAGGATGATGTGCAGCAGAGGCGATGGTACTGACTTTGAGAGAAGAGCAGAGGTGAGGGTCAGGTGAGAGAGAGAGAGAGAGTGGATCTGTCGATGAATAGAGATGCTCGAGAGGTAGAAGAGTGAGAGAGAGAGGAGTTGAGGGTGAGAGTGAGAGAGAGAGAGAGGGTGAGAGTGAGAGAGAGAGAGAGAGAGTGAGGGTGAGAGTGAGAGAGCGTTGAGAGTCGAGAGTGAGAGAGAATGAGAGTGAGAGAGATGAGGTGCAGGATGAGAGTGAGAGTGAGGATGAGAGATTGAGAGTGAGGATGAGAGATTGAGAGTGAGGATGAGAGAGCGAGTGAGAGATGAGAGATGAGAGATGAGAGATGAGAGATGAGAGATTTGAGAGTGAGGATGAGAGAATTGAGAGTGAGGATGAGAGTGATTGAGAGTGAATGAGAGATTGAGAGTGAGGAATGAGAGATTGAGAGTGAGGATGAGAGAGGAGGTGAGGATGAGAATTGAGAGGATGAGAGATTGAAGATAGGATAGAGATTGAGATGAGAGATTGAGAGAGAGAGACAGAGAGAGAGATGAGAGTAGAGAGAGAGAGAGAAGAAGACGAGAGAAGAGAGTAGAGAGAGAGAGGAGCAAAACATCTCGCCCGCTGTGAGAACAGCTCGGGTTCAGGGAGGAAGAAGTGGGGGAGGAGGCGAGAGAAGGAGAGAAGGGCATACGCGAGGAGGAGGAGGAGGAGGAGGAGGAGGGAGGAGGAGGGGAGAAGGAGAGGGGAAAGGGAGGAGAAGGAAAAGAAGACGAAGAAGAAGGAGATGGAGATGGAGAAAGAGGTGGTGGTGTTGTGGAGGGAGGGGGAAGGAGGTGAAATGGAGTGATGGGAGAAGAAGCGAAGGCCAGGAGGAGGAGAAGGGGAAAGGTAGAAAGGAAAGCAGCGGAAAAGGAAAGTGTGAGATGAGAAGAAAGTAGAAGAGGGACAGGGAGGAAAACAAAAAAAAGGAAGGAATGGAGAGAAAATGGAGAGAGAAGACAGAAATAGGAACTATAGAGAGAAAAAGGAGAAGGAGAGAAATACAGAAAGAAAGGAAGACATGGGAGGAAAGGAGAGAAAAAAAGGAAAAAAAAGATAGAAGGGGGGAGTAGAAAAATGAAGAGAAGAAGAGATCATAGAAAAAAAAGTAGAACGAGGGAGATAGAGCGAAGGAGACGACGAGAGAGAGAGAGAGAAAGCAGAAGGATAAAAAAGAGCAGAATGGCGAGAAAAGGAGCGACAGTAGAAATAGGAGAGAAGAGAGATCATAGACAAAAAAGAATAGACGAGGTAGAAATGGGAGAAACGACGAAAAGAGAGAAAAGGGAAAAAAGAGAAGCAGAAGCATAAAATAAGAGCGTGAATGGGAGAGAAGGAGCGACAGGTAGAAATGGGAGAGAAGAGAGATCATAGACAGAAAAAATAGGCGGGGGAGGTAGAAATGGGAGAAACGACGAAAAGAGAGAGAGAAGCATTAGCATAAAAAAGAGCGTGGATGGGAGAGAAGAGAGATCATAGACAGACAAAATAGACGAGGTAGAAACGGTAGAAACGACGAAAAGAGAGAAAAGAAGAAAGAGAAGCAGAAACGAAAAAGAGCGTGAATGGGAGAGAAGGAGCGACAGATAGAAATGGGAGACAAGAATAAAAATATAGACGAAGAGGTTAGAAACGGTAGAAACGACGATAAGAGAGACAGAGAATGGAAGAAAGAGAAGCAGAATCACGAAAAAAAGAGCGTGAACGGGGGAGAAGGAACGACAGGAGAAAGGGTGGGGAGAGCAGAGCCGCCCGGATCGATCTTCGGCCGCTGAAAGGTAGGGTTCGAAGGCTCGGGAATGAGGACGCGACAGCCGTAGAAAGAGGAATCCAGGGTCTTTTTTTTTCCTCTTTTTTGTATTTTTCCCTCTTTTTTTGTATTTTTTCTCCCCTTTTTTCCCGCTCGGGAGTTGAATTGGGAGCGAGGGAAAAGGGGGGGGGGTTAGCAGGTGGGGGGGGACTAAGCTAACTTGCATCCGTGTATTAGATTGTTTTTTTTTCGCTCGGGAGTTGAAATTGAAGCGGGGGGGGGGGGGTAGAAGAGTGTACTAGATTTTTTCTGTTATTTTTTTTTTTTTTTTTTTTCGTTCGGAGTTGAATTGGGCGCAAGGGAGGGGGTCATAGGTGGGGGGAGGGGCTAAACTAACTTGCATCCGTGTATTAGATTTTTTTTTTTTTTTTCGTTCGGGAGTTGAAATGGAAGCGGGGCGAGGGGGGGGGGTAGAGGTGGGGTACTAAAACTAACTTGTACTAGATTTTTTCTTTTTTTTCGCACGGGAGTTGAAATGGAAACGGGGGGTAGAAGGCAGAGGTGGGGGGGGGGGTACGAAACTGACTTGTACTATATTTTTTCCTTTTTTTTCGCACGGGAGTTGAAATGGAAGCGGGGGGGGGGGGTACGAAACTAACTTGCATCCGTGTACTAGTAACGTACTAAGCGGACGATGGCACTGCGGAAATGGCTTGTCCTTATTGGGTCGATGAAGAGATACGACTAAACTAACTTGCGACCGTGTATTAGAATTATTTTTCTCGGTATTGTTTCGTTTCTTTTCGCTCGGGAGTTGGGATAGAAGCGGGGGCATAGGGCAGGGGGCATGGAGGAGGAGGAGGGAACTAACTGGCATTCGTTTTCTAGATTTTTTTTTCACTAGGAAGTTGAAATGGAAGGGGGTGGGTAGGGGCAAGGGGGTCTAACTAGCTTGAATGCGTGTACATTTTTACTGAAGTTGACTTCGTGTACTTTTTAAATTGAATTTGATATCGTGTGCTTGAATTCGTGTATTTTTTTTTATTGAAGTTGAATTCGTTTTTTTTTTTTTTTTTTTCTTTTCTTTTTCTTTTTTTTTTTTTTTGAAACGGAAGCGGGGGCAGGGGCAAGGGGAAAGAGTGGGGGGGGGGGGAACTAAACTAACTAGAAAAATGTACAAACGGACGATGGCCTTTCGGAAGTGGCCTGTCCTTATCGACTCGATGGCGGCGTACGTCTTATTCATCTGCTATTGATTTCCTTCCTTGCTTGACGACGGACGGCCAGCTGTACTCTCTCCCAGCTGTGGCGTGAGGGTCTGTGTACCCGGCAATTTAGGTTGCTCATTTCGTTGCGCAATTTAACCCATTGTCGTTCTTTTCTCTGTCTCTCTCTCTCTCTCGCTCGTTCTTCTCTCTCTCTCGCTCTTTCTTCACTCTCTCTCTCTCTCTCTCTCTCTCTCTCTCTCTCTCTCTCTCTCTCTCTCTCTCTCTCTCTCTCTCTCTCTCTCTCTCTCTCTCTCTCTCTCTTCTCTCTTTTCTCTTCCTCTTCTTCCTCTCTTACTCTCTGTTTTTTCTTCTTCATTTTCTCTCTTTTTCCTTTATTCGTTCCGCTTTCTTGGTATTTTTTTCGATTATCCTTCATCACCATCATTTAATTCCGCCTTTCTCATTTCTCCTCCTTCCCCTTCTTATCCTTATCCCTTACCATCATCAAATCATCATCAGTTCTCAATCATCACCATCATCAGTATCATCTTCACTGAATTAAATATTATACTTTACCCCCCTCCCCCACCCTTATCCTCATCCCTTATCATCATCAAAATTAAATATGATGTTATTCCCCCCTTATCTCTTCCTCCCTCCCCCTCCGTTCCACTTATCCGATGCCCGCGCGCGCCTGTTCCCATTCCCATTCCCATTCCCATTCCCATTCCCAGATAGTGACTCGCGCGGCGTGACCTGCGAGGAGAGCGCGGCCTAGTCTATCGCTTGACACACGGCCTCGTTTCCCCTCTGGGCGCCGAGGGGGAAATGACTTGTGGCGGCGAGCGGTGTTTTCCCAACAGTCGATGAGGGGGTCCATTAGGGGAAGCGTGGCGGAGAGGGGGGGGTAGCACGGGGGGTCCAAGGGGGAGCATGGGGTTCATTAGGAGAGCGTGGCGGAGAGGGGATAAATGGGGGTCTTGGGGGAGCACGGGGTCCGTTAGGGGAGCGTGGCGGAGAGGTGGGCGGGGGGGGGCACGGGGTCCTAAGGGGAGCATGGGGTTCATTAGGGAGAGCGTGGCGGAGAGGGGGATAATGGGGTCTTAGGGGGGAGCGTGGAGTCCATAGGGGAGCGTAGGGGAGGGGAAAATGGGGTCCATTAGGGGAGCGTGGCGGAGAGGGGGATAATGGGGTCTTAGGGGGAGCTGGTGGGTCCATTAGGGGATTATGGGTCCATTAGGGAGCGTGGCGGAGAGGGGGACATGCGGGTTCTGAGGGAGCTAATGGGCTCCACCAGAAGGGGAGCGTAGGGTCTATTAGGGAAACGTGACGGAGGGGGAGCACGGGGTCCATTAGGGGGCGTGGCGGAGAAGGGGGAGCATGGGGTCTTAGAGGAAGCACGGGGTCTTAGGGGAGCAAGGGATCCATTAGGAGAGCGTAGCGGAGAGGGGGAGCATGGGGTCCGTAAGGGAAGCGTGGCGGAGAGGGGGAGCTCGGGGTCGTAGAAGGAGCACGGGGTCTTAGAGGGAGCTGGGGGGTGGGAGGTCCTAGTGTGGGCACGCTTGCTTGTTGGGGAATGGGGTCGGGTTGGCGGACCATTGTTCTCATGGCGCGAGGTCGTCCCTTAGTGTCCGGCGTCGTGTGCGTTCTGTCGGGGGATTTTGTCCGGGTTCGTGGCGGTCGGAGCGTAGTTTCCGCGTGGGCCCGAGTAAGGGGGAAGGCGTCGGGCGATTTGTGAAACCGGCAGTCGATCAAATAGATGGACTGGAAAAGAATAGAGAAATAAATGAAGAATCCTAGCGTTAATTCCTATTTGTTTGTTGACAGTGTTGTTCGTTCGAAGGTATTTACGTGAATTCTTGATTTTAATAACAGTATTAAAACTTTTTTTGTCTCACTCACTCAACAAACATGCAAACATACAAACACACAGAAGCAGAAAAAAAACTCGAAACAGAAAGAGAAAAAAATAAAAGAGAAAACTGCGAATTTAGATTTAGTTTCAGTCACCACGGCCCCTCCTTCCAGTCAGCTGTTCATTTGAGTTTCGACGGCATTCATGTTTACATTTCCTGCGGCGGAGTCCCACGTCGCCGCCGGCCCGGGCACATCCGCACCGAAAGAGCCATCGCTTCGTGCTGTTTGCGTGGAGTGGCATCCGCCCTGACTTCGAAAATCAGCGGCATCTCGTGATTGGGGAATCGGAGCCGGGTCGTCTGCCCGGAGTTCAGGGGTGGTCGTCTTGCGCGGGGCTTCGTCGGAGTTTCTGCTGCGCCGCTCGAGGTGGGGGTCGCGGGTGGGAACCGACGGCAGGGGATGGATGTGTTTTGGGTTGAGGTCACACGCTTGTACGTACGCATTCACACGTCTCCACAAACACCCTCTTCAACGCCCATTCTCATGCACGCTCGTTTGTTCATCAACTCACTCATTTATACTTTCACTCACTCAGACTCACATTCTCCCACGCACTCGTTCGCTCTCACATTTCCGCAGTCATTCGTTCACTTCCACACTCATACACTCATTTACGCGTATGTTGATGTGCGTGCAAGTGTGTGTAGAATCGGATCTGTGAAGACTAGCAGGCGCACACATCAGCGAGGCTTCTCATTAGGTCGTTCTTTCTGACTCTTCGCCCTCCCTCCCCTCCCTCCTCTCTCCTTCTCCTACTCTCCTACCCTCTTATTCGTTCCCCTCACGCCCCCTCGTCCTCTTTCACCCTCTTACTGCTTTCCTTTCCCTACCTCAGTCTTTTCCTCTCTCCCCTCCCCCCCTTATCCCTCTACTGGTCCTTCGCCCTCCCTCGCTCCCCTCTCCTTTCCTCACCCTCTTAGGCGCTCCTTTACTTTCGTCTAACCCTTTCCGTCACTCCCTCTCCCTCTCCTTACCCTTCCCTTACCCTCCTCCCTCCTTTCCGTCCCTCCACTTCCTCTCTTTCCTCTCTCCTCATTCTCTCCTTACCCTCTCCATCTCCCCCTTCTCCCCTCTTCTCTCCTCCCCTTACCCTCCCCTCCCTGTCCTTCCATCTCCTCCCTCCCCCTACTCTCTTTTCCTCTCTCCTCCCTCTCCCTGTCCTCTTCTCTCCTCTCCCTTACCCTCCCCTCCTCTTCCATCTCCCTCCCTTCCCCCCTCTCTCCTTCCTCCCCGTCTCCTCTCCTTTGCCCCCTCCCTCTCCCCCCCTCTCCCCCCCTCCCGAAACCCTCGCGGTTGAAGGTAACGTATCGATTATTACTTCCTTAATTAGTTGTTGGTGTTGATATCTGGAGGATAATACGTTGCGGTGTATTGGATATTAGGAGGATACTCAGGCGGGCTGGAAAGACGGCTGGGATTATAGGAGGGGAGGGGGTGAGGGGGCGGGCGGGGAGGGGGTGGAAGGGGGCGGGGCGGGAGGGTGTTGGTTGTTGGTTTGGGTCTCGTGCCCGCGGTGGAGGTGGGAGGATGGGGGCGAGGGAGATGGGGAGGGAGGGTGGCAAGGGGTAAGGCATTGCGTTTTTTTTTTTTTTTTTTTGAGAGAGAAAGAAAGTGTATGTGGTGTGTGTGTGGGTATGTGTGTGAGAGAGAGAGAAAGAGAAAGAGAGAAAGAAAGTGTTTGAGAGGGTGAGAGAGAGAGAGAGTAAGAGAGGGAAACAGAAAGAGACAGAGAGAGTAAGAGTAAGAGAGGGAAACAGAAAGATATAAAGTAATTAGGCCGAACGTCGCGACAGATTGTGGTGTTCTCATCCGATATAGGAATGTCAAACTGCTGGTGGATTTCGGTGATTTTTGCAGTGACGTCAAAATCACATTTTACTCTGCCGTGCTCTGGTGGTTTCCCCAGTTATTCCCGCGGGCGCGCTAAGTCTTCCCCGGTGGCTCAGGCTTTTATTCTGCTTTTGCCATTACTGTCGCTTGAACTGTGCTTCGTGGACCGGCAACCGCTGTTTTCCTTGCAACTAAAACGCCTCCCGCCTTAACAAAGCACCCACATTTCCTTTCGCTTCACGGCCCTTTCTGAAGGTGGGATCCCAAGCAGGCGCCGCGAACAAGAGCGGTGCGTCTCGGCCAGCTCCTTGGTCCCGGCAGCGCCTCCTTCAGAAGGTGTGCTCGCGAAAATGCGCTAACAACCTTTGCAAATCGTCGGGCTTTTGCCGGTTGTCCCTCCTAGCCAGCGGAGAACAGAATCGAGGAGGATTATCGTGGGAATTGCTTTGGGAACAGTGGCAGAACTCGTGTTATTTGTGGATGTGAACGCGGGTGGGAACGCGAGTGGATATTTAGAACGCCCTTTATTTGCGTATGAAGACAGGTGGAGGCGCAAGTGGATATTTAGAACTTCCTGTATCTGTGTATGAAAACACTTGAAGACGCAAGAGGAACCTTAGAACTCCCACTATTTGCGTATGAAAACACGTGGAGACGCAAGTGGATATAGTAGTGTGCGTGTGTGGCGTGTGGAGTGCAGTTAGGTGGTGGGGACGCGTGCTTTGAAGTGATGGTAATGCTGAGTATCCTTGGGGGAAGGTTTTCGCGTGTAAACGTAGGTGTACATGTGGTGTGTGTGTGTGTGTGTGTGTGTATGTGTGTGTGTGTGTTATATTATGATATATATATATATATATATATATATATATAGTGTGTGTGTTGTGGTGTGTGTGTGTGTGTATATGTGTGTGTGGTGTGGGTATATATATATATATATATATTATATATATATATATATATATATATATACACACACACGTATTTATATGTATGTATGTATGTATGCATATATGTGTGCAAGAGCAGGAGGGAGAGGGGAAAGGAAAGCAAAAGGCAGGAGGGCGCTGAGGTTCCTTATCTCGCAAAGCGACATGACGTGCTGAGCCAAGGAGCTGTGGGCGAGATTTATAATGACACTGAACATGGCCGCAGGTCGAAGCGGGACACGGCAGCCTCCAGCCTTAAGAAGAAAAGTAACTCGCGACCTCTGCTGGAAAGACGCTACACTTCTCGCCGTCTGGGAGTCGGAGAAAAAGAAAGATTATGCAAACGCTTCACGCCATGAATCCTCTTGCACTCCTAAGAACGGACCCCAAGTAAGGACCTCTAGGAAAGACATCAAGGAGGGAACCAGGAAGGGAGCCAGAGGAGGGAACCCGTAGAGGGACCCCAAGGAGGGAACCCGTAGAGGGACCCCCCGTGAGGGACCCAAGAAGGGAAACCAGGAGGACCCAAGGAGGGAACCCCTGGAGGGACCCAAGAAGGAAAAAACCGACGAGGGACCCCAAAACGGGAACCCGTGGAGGGACCCCAAGGAGGGAACCCGTGGAGGGACTCCAAGGAGGGAACCCGTGGAGGGGACCCCAAGGAGGGAACCCGTGGAGGGACCAAGGAGGGAACCCGTGGAGGGGGACCCCAAGGAGGGAAACCCGAGGAGGGACCCCAAGGAGGGAACCCGTGGAGGGGACCCCAAGGAGGGAACCCGTGGAGGGGACCCCAAGGAGGGAACCCGTGGAGGGGAAGGAGGGAACCCGTGGAGGGGGACCCCGAGGGAAGGGGAGGGAACCCGTTCCAAGGAGGGAACCGGGAGGGGACCCCAAGGAGGGAACCCGTGGAGGGGGAGGGACCCGTGGGACCAAGGGGAACCCGGAGGGACCCAAGGAGGGAACCCGTGGAGGACCCCAAGGAGGGAACCCGTGGAGGGGCCCCAAGGGGGGAAAGGGAACCCAAGGGAGGGAAATGGAGGGACCCAAGAAGGGAAACGAGGAGGGAACCTGTGGAGGGGCCCAAGAAGGGAACCCGTGGGGGGACCCCAGAAAGAAACGACGAGGGGCCCCCCGGGAACCAGTGGAGGGACCCAAGAAGGGAACCCGTGGAGGGACCCCAAGAAGGGAACCCATGGAGGGACCCCAAGAATGGACCCCAAGAAGGGAACCCTGTGGAGGGGCCCCAAGAAGGGAACCCGTGGAGGGACCCCAAAAGGGAACCCGTGGAGGGACCCCAAGAAAGAAAACCGACGAGGGACCCCAAAACGGGAACCCGATGAGGGAACCGTGAAGGGACCCATGAAGGGAAACCGAGGAGGGAACCCGTGGAGGGCCCCATGAAGGAAATTCGAGGACGGACCCCAAGAAGGATCCCGAGGATGGAACCCGTGGAGGGACCCCAAGAAAGAAAACGACGAGGGACCCCAAAAACGGGAACCGTGAAGGGACCCCATGAAGGGAAACCGAGGAGGGAACCCGTGGAGGGGCCCCATGAAGGAAACTCGAGGACGGACCCCAAGAAGGGATCCCGAGGATGGAACCCGTGGAGGGACCCCATAGAGTGACCCCATGAAAGGCCCCCAAAAGGGCCCACAGCTGCACCCGGCGTCTTGACAGGTTCTGCCTCCGGCTTGACAGGCGCCCGGACCGAGCACAGTGTAGCCGAAGGTCTTGGAAATTCGATAATCTGATCAGGCAAGTCTCCTCGGGGCGAGTTCCGGCGGGGACTTTATGGGGCAAAGTCATGCATTTTCATCGGATAAAAGTTGACATTATTTGAGCTGAAAACAGTCGGGGAAACTTTTTCCTTTTTTTCTTTTTTTGATGTATTTGGTTTCGAGTCTTTGGAGGGGGGGGGGTAAAGGGTAGGGAGCTGTTGCGACGACGAAAGTTTTTTCTTTTACTGATTTTCCAATTTCAGTTTGTTAATGTTCTCGGTAGATGTATGTATGTAGCCCCCCCCCCCCAACCACACACACACACACACACACACAAACACACCCACCCACCACCCACCCGCCCTACATTTTAAAAGAAATTTGGCATGAATATATAAAAGAATTCTTATTGCGAACGAGACCGAGACCAGAATTTGACCCCCCCTTCCCCCAAAAAAAGTAAGAGAGACAGACAGACAGACAAATCGATAAAGTCTACCTGTGTTTGAGAGACAGACAGACTGATCGTTAAAGTCTAATCGTGTGTGTGTTTATGCGTGTTTGTCCGTGTGTGTGAGAGAGGCAGACATAGACAGACATTCATACAGACAGACAGCGATCGTTAAAATTTAATCGTGTGTATGTGTGTGTGTGCGTGTTGTGGAGAAGAGAGAGGGAGAGACAGACAGAGAGGGAGAGAGAGAGACGAAGAAGTAGAACAAGCAAACGAGCACGACAGACAGACAGAGACAGAGAGAGACGAAGTAGAACAAACAAGCATCGTACATCAGACGAAACTCCAAGGGAGGAAATTCGAGAAAATGTGTGGGAAGGCGTCGCGCGTCGGAAGTAAGCCGAGGCGGCGGCTGGCGGCTTCGACGGCGGCGGCACCAGGCTTTCGGGGAAGTGATTGAAGGCGGAGGGAGGGTGATCGACCATTCCATAACAACCTCTTGGCCCGGTTATTGATTGAGAAGCATGGCCTGATTGGGCGGCGAGGGAGAGAGGGAGGGAAAGGAGAGAGAGAGGGAGGGAGGGAGAGAGAGAGGGGGATGGAGGGAGGGAGAGAGAGAAGGGAGGGAGGGAGGGATGGAGAGGGGGGGGAAGGAGGGAGGGAGAGAGAGGGGGGAGGGAGGAGGGAGAGAGAGAGGGAGGGAGGGGGGAGAGGAGGGAGGAGAGAGAGGGGGAGGGAGGGAGGGAGAGAGGGGGAGGGAGGGAGGGGAGAGAGGGGAGGGAGGGAGGGAAAGAGAGAGGAGGGAGGGAGTGGAGGAGAGAGAGGAGGAGGAGGAGGGGAGGAAGGAGAGGAAGAGAGAGAGGGGGAGGGAGAGGAAGAGAGAGAGGAGGGAGGGAGGGAGGAGGAGAGAGGAGGGAGGAAGAGAGAGAGGGGAGGGAGGAGAGAAGAGAGAGAGGGGGAGGGGAGGGAGGAAGAGAGAGAGGGGAGGAAAGGGAGGGAGAGAGAGAAGGGGGGAGGGGAGGGAGGAGAGAGAGAGAGAGAGAGAGAAGGAGAGAGAAGAGAGAGAGAGAGAGAGAGAGAGAGAGAGAGAGAGAGAGGAGGGAGGGAGGGAGGAGAGAGAGAGAGCGGGGAGGAGGGGGGGAGAGAGGGAGGGGAGGGGAGGAGAGAGAGAGGGAAGGGGAGGGAGGGAGAGAGAGAGGAGGGGGAGGAGAGAGAGAGGGAGGGGAGGGAGAGGAGAGAGAGAGGGAGGGGAGGGAGAGGAAGAGAGAGAGAGAGAGAGAGGAGAGAAGAGAGAGAGAGAGAGAGAGAGAGAGAGAGAGAGAGAGAGAGAGAAGAGAGAGAGAGAGAGAGAGGGGGGGAGAGAGAGAGGGGGGGGAGGGAGGAGAGAGAGAGAGAAGCGAGGGAGGGACCCGGACACAGATTGGGCTTCGGGGATATTATGGGAAAACAGACGAGGGCGTCAGAGAGCGCGCGCGGTGACATACGTACACGCGTACAAGGTCTATATAAGCACTATAGAGACCCTGCACGCATACCCCCATGAATTCACCCTGACTCACGTATTCATCCTTTTTGAGGAATTCTCATTCTTATCGTTACTTACTCTCACATACGAACATACGTACATATGCAGATACATGCGTACATATATCTTAATATGCATACACATACATACATTACCATACATACATATACATATATAAAATATACACATACATACGTACATCTATACATACATACTTACATACATGCATACACGCGCTCATACTCATACTTGCGCTCACACTTACGTTCTCACTCATTCTTGTTCTTATTCTCCTCCCCCCTTGCTCCCTTCTTTCCTCTCTCCCTCTCTTCTCCCTCCCCTCCACTCCCTTCCTATTTCCTCCACCTCTTTCCCTCCTTCCCTCCCTCCTACCTTCACCCTCCTCCCCCTCCCTCTCGCCTCTTTTCTCCCTTCCTCCACTTTCCCTCCTTCCCTCCCTCCTACCTTTTCCCTCCTCCCCTCCCTCTCTCCCTCTCTTTCTCCCTTCCTCCACATCCCCCCCATTATCTCCCTTGTTCCCCTCCATTTCCCTTCTCTTCTCCCTTCCTCCACTTCCCATCCTACTCCTCCCCCCCCCATCAAAACCCACCATTCTTACCTCTACCTTCCCCTACCCCCCCTTCCTCCTGTCGAAGGGTGATCCGGCTCACCCCTGTCGTCGCGGTCACGCAGGGGGATCGTATGGCTCATTAATAGGATTGGATCCCCTAGCTCGGAGTAGGATATGGTGGGCGAGGCGATTGTTTGCGACTCCTCCTCCTTCCTTTCGTTTCTTCTTTTCGCCTCCCCTTCTCCCTCTGCTTCCGTTTCTTCCTCCACTTCTTTCTTTCTCTTACTTCTCCTTCTCTGTTTCCATCCTACCGTCCTTTTACTCCTTTCCTCTCTTCCTTCTACTCCTCTTCATTGCCTTCTTTCCGTCCTCTTCATCTTTTCTCCTGTATCTTCTTCTTCTTCCTCCTCGTCTGCGTTATGACGTAGTGCTGATTGTTAGTTATTGTTTTCGTGTCTCTGGGTCATTCGGTCCTCTCTCTGGTTTATTGAGAATGCACCTATTTTTTCCATTTTTCTTTTTGTGCTTTTAGTCTCTTTCGTTCTCTCTTTTTGATGAACTTTATCTCTCCCTTCTATCTATCTCTATCTAACTCTACCGATTATCACTACTATTTACCCTTTATTCCTCATGCTAAAATCTCTCATTTATTATATTCTATCGATGATCTCCTATCTCTAAAGCGCTCTCGTGCGCGCGCGCGGGACAAAAGAGCCCGGGAGAGGGAGAGTAGAGGAGACGGAGACGTAGAGGACGTACGGTACGGAGAGATAGATTCCTTTACATTTTCTCGTATACACATCCCAACTGATCTCCAGGGAAGTCCTCAGAAACCGATCGTTACTCTCGTGTCCTCTGAGATCATGCTCTTCCTTCTCTCTCTGCGATCCTCCCTCTCTACTTCGTATATTCTCTCTCTCTCTCACTCTACACCCGCACGATCCTTACCCCGAACGATGACAGAGCGACCGACCTCCTCCCATCCCTCCCTCCCTCCCGATCCGCATTGCCTTCTCCACCGCCCGTTCCATTCTGCCATCGCTCCCCACACTCACGGCTCCCTCCCTCTTTCTCTTCCCTCAGACCTCCCTCCTTTCCCCCCTCCCTCCCCTCCACTCCTCTCCCCTCCCGCCCACCACCTCTGTACCCTCACAACAAAGGAAAACCTCTTCGACCCCAAAGCTAAAACCCAGCACAAGAGCGCCCCAAGGATACCTCCTTCCATACCATTCCTTTTCTTGGGAAAGTCTGGAAGAGCAGATCGACAAAGAAAGGATCGAGGAGACGACGAGAGAGACCGGAAGTG
This sequence comes from Penaeus vannamei, assembly GCF_003789085.1. NCBI lineage: Eukaryota > Metazoa > Arthropoda > Malacostraca > Decapoda > Penaeidae > Penaeus > Penaeus vannamei. The sequence continues at coordinate 939,119 of NW_020868936.1, forward strand.
AAAGCGGAGAAAGAGAGAGAGACATGGAGATAAGAAGTGTCAGCGACAATGAGAGAATAGAATGCGACTAGGTCATAGGGGAAGTATAGAGATTAAAGAGAGGAGGGATCACAGGAAGAGAAAGAAAAATGACATTTGACGTTGTTCTTATGAGTAAAACAACGCCGGAGTTACGGAGACTGAAGGCGCAGAAGAAGAAAAAAAAAAAGAATGAAAGAAAGGAGCTAAAGAACCGAACGGAGAGAGAGGAACGGAACATCAGAGAAGACAAATCCCGAGAGGCGAAGGCAGTGTGCGAGCATCCGGGCGATCGAGTAACCATCGCTGCTTAGATCTCAATAATCTTGAGACAGAAAAAAGCACGGCCAGAGGGCGCATCTTCTATATACGAATACACAGACCGAGACGACAACGATGGTCCAGAGATAATGGATGGAAAGATCGAGCGGAACGAGACGAGGAGGAGGAATATGTCAGGCATTAAGGAAGGCGTAGACAAGGAATAGATGATGGGAGTTACGGAGAGAGGAGAGAAGAGACAAGGACAGGGAAGAAGAAGGAGGCAAGAGGAAGAAAAGAAAAGAGGAGAAGACACAACCTGATGGTGAAGAGAGGAACATGAAACAGAGCATGAGAGATGAAAAAAAAAGCAATGAAAGAAAGATCGGAGAAGAACAGAGGAGAGATGAGGATGGAGACGAGGAATGTTAAAAACGGACATCGTAAGCTAATGGACGGATAAGTAATGCGAAGATATACTAATAAGAAGACAGAAGGCAACATAGAGGATGAAAAAAAAGAAGAGGAAATTAGAATGGAGGGAATGAGAGAGAGTGAGAGATCTGCAGAGAAACGGAAAGAAGATGAGAGAAGGAGAGAGGAGAAGATAGATGGGAAAAAAGACAAAGCGAGAAGGATAACGATTTTAAAGAAGAATATCAAGAAATAACAACTGGAGCGGAGGCGGTAAGAAAGATAACCGAGAAATAAAGAGAAGAATGGACAAAACCAAACAGCGGCAGTAAGTAAAGAGACGGAAAATTAGACAAATAAAGAGGATAGGGAGAGAGGGGTGTGAAGAGAGAAGGTGAGATGAAGACCGGAGAAAAGAAAGGATGAAGGAAGGTCAGGATCGGAGAAAAAGAGAGAGATGAAAGAGGAAGACCCGAAAGCCGAGAGATGAAATAGAGGAGAAAGAGGAATAGAGAGAATAGGAGGAAGAGGTAAAGAAGACAGACCCGAAGAAAAACAGGAAAGAAAGAAGGAGCCCGAAGATAGGGAAGAGAGAAAGAAAGAAAAAGTTAGGAGATGGGGGAAAGAGGGGAAGGAGGGAGGAAGAGAAGCAAGAAGAGATGGTAGGTTGGAGAAAGAGAGAAAGAAGAGAGAAGGAGGAGAAAAAGGAGGAGGTGGAAGGAAAAATGGAGAAAGAGGAAAGAGAGGAGAATGAGCATGAGAATAGAAAGAGGAAGAGGAAAGAGCGAAAGAGAGGAAAAAGAAAAGGCGTCGTATGGGATCCCCGGCAAAGGAGAGATGCCTCAATAGATAAGACTCTAATCTGAATATGGACCTTCGGAGCTCAGCTGACTTTCTCTCCCGTCATAGTGTGGGTGTACATGCAATTTCTCTCTCGCGACTCTTGAGTATATATATAGATAGAGATAAAAGAGGAGAGAGGTATAGAGAGGGAAGAGTATAGATGATAGATATATTGATATAAGGAGATGAATAGATATGATATATGTAGAAATTTAGAAGATAGATGAGTATAGATATATATTGAGAGAGTATAATAATAGATATGGCAATAGATAAGAAGTAGGATACGATATAAGGATCAGTAATATATGGTGCATGTATATAATAAAAGAGATATATATATAAAGTAGGGATATATATATATAGTAAGGAGTGAATAGATATATATGTATATATATATGAGATCTATACTATATATCAATAATGATATATATATGTAGTATAAGTATATAATATATTGAAGTAAATGAGGAGATATATATATGCATACAACACGCGACACACACGAAAGCAAGCGACGACACACACACACACTACACACACATACCACACACAGACATAGAGTGGAAGAGGGACTTATACATATAAATAGAGCGGAGAGTGGTCGAGAGTTATATATAATATATGAATATTAATATGGCCACACACACACAGACAACACACAGAACACACACACACACAACACCAAAGCACAAACCACACCACACACCACCACGACAACCACACACAGCAGAATATAATATATAGATAGAGATATGAGTTGATAGAGATGATGAAGAGATACTAGAGTACGTAAGTAATAGAGAAGAAGATATAGGAGATGAATAATAATGCCAAGATATATATATTGCATAATAGTATATCAGTAATAGTAGAATTTATATATATATAGTATATATATATAATATAGAATATATTCATATAGTAATAATATATATAGATGGCATAATGATACTATATTGCATATTATATATATATAATAGGTAGATAGCTATATGATATATATATATATATAATATGCATATAATATAATATACTATAGGAGTAAGAATAGATATGAAGATATATTATAAGAATATATATAATATAGAGAATAGATGAAATAGATATAGAATATAAATGAATTGAAGCGGAATGATAGTAGAAGATAATATAGAATATATAATATATATGATATGGGTATATTATATAATATAATTATATTGATAATATATATGCAGGGCAGTTACAGCTATATATATATATTAATATATATATAATATATACTATGTCGCGATATAGTATTAGTATAGGTATATTAGTATGAGATATATATATATTTCAATATATATATATATATATAAATATATCTAATAGATAGTAAAGATATATGGCAGTATATATGAGGAGATTATTAGATAATATAAGGATATAATTAGTATATTAATAATAATCATAGGTGTATATAGATATAATTATAGATGTACAGAGAGAAGATATAACAACACAGCAACACGAGGAACACAACAACAGCAGAGCAGAATGATAGTGATATAGGGTAATGTATAGAAATATATAGAATATATATATAGATATAATAGGACATATAAGAGATATAAAGATGATAAAACATAATATAGACTACAGTATATATATAGATAGATATATTGACGAATATCAGGATGGTTGATAGAGGATATAGAGACATAGATAGATGAATGAACAGAGTATATATAACAAGTAAGGATATATATGGGAAAGGAGAAGGATTAGTTATATAGTGTAATAGTATATGAGAGTAGAGAAGAGCTAGAAGAGAGATAAGATACTGATAGAGAGAGAGAAGAGTGAGAGATGAGATTAGGTAGATTATATATATAGATAGAGATGAGAATAGAGGATAGGGAGATAGAGGATGAGTATGTATATGCTGGTTGAGGTGGGGAGAGAGAGAGATGGGTGAGGGTGAGGGAAACGAGATTATAGGGTGGTGAGGCGTGTGTGTTGTGTGACGTTTGTGTGATGTGTTGTGTTGTGTTGGTGTGGAGATGGTGAGTGTTGTGTGTTTGGGTAACACACACACGAACACACATACCACATACACCAAGGTGACACGAGCCCACGAACACAGCAACACCACACAGAGAGTAAGAGTACGTATATGATGTATATAGGTATAGTATGCATGTGATATGGAGTAAAGAACACAGACGAGAGGTGAGGGTGAGTAGAGATGATGATGAGAATATGAGGATATAACAGTATAGGAATAGGGACAGAGAGTATATACTATATGTATAACATGAGTAATAAACATATAAAGAGTGATATATACATACGACAACACGACAGACACACACACACACCACAACACACCGAAGCACACGAACACGACACACACCCACCGAGAGAGCTGACCCAAAACAACGGGAGACCAAAGAGGACCCGAGAGCGAATCCAGATGAGTTAAATACTTGAGGCGGATGAGAGAGAGGAGAGAGGTTGAGGGAGAGAGATAGAGACTGAGTTGTTAGAAGGTCGATAAGCAATAGATGAAAGAGGTCGGAGATGTTATTTAAGATAGATGAGATGAGGCAGAGATGAGAGTTCGGTTTGGATGAGAGAGAGAGAGAGAGAGAGAGGGTGAGAGTGAGAGAGAGAGAGAGAGAGAGAGAAGAGAGATAGATGAGAGAGGAGAGGATGGACCGAGAGAAGAAGAAGAGAGAGAAGAGAGAGAGAGAGAGTGCGTGAGAGAGAGAGAGAAGGTTGTGGAAGAGAGATGATGAGAGAGGGTGAGAGAGAGAGAGAGAGAGAGAGAGGTGTTGAGAGAGAGAGAGAGAGAGGGTGAGAGAGGAGAGAGAAGAGAGAGAGAGAGAGAAGAGAGGAGAGGAGCATGAGAGATGAGAGAGACGAGGAGGTGAGAGAGAAGAGAGAGGAGAGAAAGCGAGAGAGATAGACCATAAAAGCGAACGAGGCAGAGAGAAGAAAGCGAGAGCACTGGTGGATGGTGGGATGTGTGGTGTGGTTAATTATATAGTAGAAGATAGTAAGAGAGAGATGAAGAGAGATAAGCGATGAGAGAGAGAAAGGGAAAGCTGATGAGAGAGAAGAGAAGAGAAGCTAGAAAGAGAAGAGAGGAAGAGATAAGACGAGTATGAAGTAGATACGTAGAGAAGAGAAAGAGAGTAGAGAAAAGCGAAAGATTGAGATACCAGAGAGAGAGAAGAGAGAGAGAAAGATGAGATAGAGGAGAGAGAGGGTGGGGGTGAGGGTGGGGAGGTAGGGGGGGAGGGGTAGGAGGGGTGGGAGGGGTGGAGGTGGGATGAGGTGGGTGGAGGATGAGGAGGGGTGAGGGTGGAGTGAGGGTGATAGGGGTAGGGGAGGTGAGGGGGAGGGTGATGAGGGAGGGTGAGGGGGGGGGTGAGTGGGTATGAGTGGTGGGTGGGGGGTGGGGGGGGGGGGGGGGGGGGGGGGGGTGGGTGGGGGTGGGTGGGTGGGTGGGGTGGTTGGTGCGGGTGGGGTGGCGGGGTGGTGGGCGTGGGTGGGGGGTGGTGTGGTGATGGGATGGTGGGTGGGGTAGGTGATGAGGGAGGTGATAGGGGGTAGGTGAGTGAGGCAAGGTTGAGAGTGAATGGAGGAGTGGGTGAGAAAGGGGATAGGGAGGAGTGAGGGGGAGGGGGAGGGGGGGGGGGTGGGGGGGAGGGGGGGGGCGGGGGGAGGAGGGGGGTGGGGTGGGGAGGGAGGGGGGGGGGGGGGGGGGAGAGGGGGGGGGGGTGGTGGGGGGGGGGGGGGTGGCGGGGGGGGGGGGGGGGGGGGCGGGGGGGGGGGGGGGGGGGTGGGGGGGGGGAGGGGGGGTGGGGGGGGGGGGGGGGGGGGGGGGGGGGGGGGGCGGGGGGGAGGGGGGGAGGTGGGGGGGGGGGGGGGGGGGGGTGGGGGGGGGGGGGAGGGGGGGGGGGGGGGGGGGGGGGGGTGGGGGGGGGGGGGGGGTGGGGGGGGGGGGGGGGGGAGGGGTGGGGGGGGGGGGGGGGGGGGGGGGGGGGGGGGGGGGGCGGGGGGGGGCGGGGGGGGGGGGGGGGGGGGGGGGGGGGTGGGGTGGAGAGAGGAGGGGGAGAGAGAGAGGGGGAGAGGGAGAGAGAGAGGGGCGAGATGGAGAGAGAGAAAAAGAAAAGCAGAGGGAGATGCAAAAATTACACTATTAATTATTTTTGCAACGCGTACCTTACAAGGAAGGAAAAGGCTTCTGTTTTGAGATTATGATGCCTGTATTCGTTGGCCTTATTGCCCAGCTAGGGTTTCGAATTACCATAGAAAACGAGGATAAAAAATGATTTTTTTTTTTTTTTTCCCCTCGCTAAAGCGAGCTCTCAGCTTTTGAAGGAGGGAGAAAGAACCGTGTTTACGAGCAGCCCTACTGCGCATGACAGAAGGATTTTCAGAAGCGTCGTTGGTGTGTGGGACTTATTCTCTGGGGAAATTCTGTGCTTCATGCCATTCCTCCCTCCCCCACTCCCCTCTCCTCCTCTTTCCCCTCCCCCCTCCCCTCCATCCTCCCCCCTGGCGTTGACTCGGCGCTGCTCACCAGACCTCTCCATTGGCCAATTATTTTTCCCCACTGTCCCATTCCGCGTTTTTCTCCCCTCCCTTTCCTTCTCTCCTTCTTTCGTTCCCTTTCCGCCATTGTGCTCCCCCCCTTATCTCTCCCTTCCCCTCCCTCTCCCTCTCCTTTACCGCCTATTATATTACCGATCCTTGCACCTTCCCCCTCACCCCCTCCTCCCTCCTTCCTCCCCTTTACCCCTTCCCCCTCCTCCCTCCCTCCCTCGCCCTTCCCCTCCTTCCTTCCCCCGCCTTCCCCCACACTCTTCTCCCTCCTCCCTTCCCCCCTCCATCCCCCTTCCCCCAAAGTCTACAAAGTTGTATTTCTAGTTCGAGACTGAGTCATCAGGGTGTGTGAAGGGAGGGTGAAGGGAGAGGGAAGGAGGGGGGTGAAGGGAGGGGGAAGGAGGCGTGGATGAAAGGGAGGTGAGGAGGAGGGGTGGGTGAAGGAGGGGAAGGGCGTGGTGAAAGGGGGTAGAGGAAGAAGGGGGGGAAGGAGGGGTGGGTGTGGGAGGGGGGGAGGCGTGGATAGGAGGGGGGGGGTGGGGAAAGGGAGAGGGAAGGAGGGGTGGGTGATGGGAGGGAAGGAGGCGTGGATGGGGAGGGGAAGGAGGCGTGGATGAAGGGAGGGGTAGGAGGGTGGGTGAAGGGAGGGGGAAGGAGGGTGGGTGAAGGAGGAGAAAGGGTGGGTGATGGGAGGGGAAGAGGGTGGGTGATGGAAGGGGGAAGGAGAGTGGGGTGATGGGAGAGGGAGGATGGGAGGGGGAGGAGAGTTGGATGAAGGAGGCGAAGGAGGGTGGGTGACGGGAGGGGAAGGGAGGATGGGTGAAGGGAAGGGGAAAGAAGGGAGGGGAAGGGGGGATGGGGAGAGGAGAAGGAGGGGTCGGTGAAGGGGGGGAAGGGTGGGTGGGTGAAGGAGGGAAGGAGGGGTGGGTGAAGGGAGGGGAAGGAGGGGTGGGTGAAGGGGGAAGGAGGGTGGGTGAAGGGAGGGGGAAGGAGGGGTGGGTGATGGGAGGGGGAAGGAGGGGTGGGTGAAGGGAGGGGAAGGAGGGGTGGGTGAAGGGAGGGGAAGGAGGGGTGGGTGAAGGGAGGGGGAAAGGAGGGGTGGGTGAAGGGAGGGGAGGACACGAAGGGAAGGGAGGCGATAAAGTAAGGATAAGAGCGAGGGAATGGAGGGTAGAAGAGAGAGGAAGGATGGAGAGTGGGCGTAGGAAAGGATGAGGAGAGGTGGATGAGGGGGAAAGGGGGGTGGGGGTAGACGAGGGGGAGGGGAACGTAGTGCTAGTTAAGGCCCAGGTGTCGGGTGCAGAGCAGCAAGTGTTCGTGTCACAGAAATGCTCATTAATAATTGAAGTCGCCCACTCACCCCTCCCTCCCCCACCTTCCTTCTCACGATGCCCTCTGCCTTTTCCCCGACTCTCTTCCTTTCCCTATTACCCCCTTATTTATTTCCTCTGTGCTCCTCCCTCATTTCATATTCGTCTCCCCCACCCCCTTTCCCCCCTAGATACCCCACACTCTCTTCCCTCCACAGTTACCTCCCCAACCCCTTCCTTCCCCTACCATATCCCCCATTCCCATTCTTTCCCCAGTCACCTCTCCCATCCCCACTTTTCCCCCCTGTCGGCTCCTACTCATCTCCCTTTCCCCTGTCGCCTCCCATATCGCCTCCATATCCCCTTCTTCCCCTGTCGCCTCCCCACCTTTCCTTCCCCAATCACTATCCCCACCTCCCTTCCTTCCCCAGTCACTATCCGTACCTCCCTTCCTTCCCCAGTCACCTCCCCCACCTCCCTACCTTCCCCAATCACCTCCCTTCCTTCCCCAACCACTACCCCCACCGCCCTTCCCTCCCCAATAATTTCCCCCCTCTCCCTTCCTTCCCCAATCACCATCCCCACCTCTCTTCCTTCCCCAATCACTTCCCCCACCTCCCTTCCCTCCCCTCACCAACGCCCTGAACCTTGACCTCATCAATATTCACCAACGGATAACACTTAGCGATAAGGGCGGGCCATGACATACGCCGAGGGAGATTAGCGTGGAGATAAGGGGGCCAGACAGATGGCCATGACACGTGACCGGACGCACTCGAGGTTGTCATGCAGGCCGTCCAAGTAGGCGCGGTCGGGGTAGGCCTATCTTCTGCCCGGCCTGGGGTGCGTTGTTGCGCCCGAGGATATCTTTCGCTTGTGGGGATGGATGGAGAAGGAGAAGAAGAAGAAGAAGAAGAAGAAGAAGAAGAGGAAGAGGAAGAAAAGAAGGAGGAGGAGAGGAAGAAGTGGGAAAAGAAAAGAAGTAGTATTAGAAAGAGAGGTAAGAAAACGAAGGAGAAAGAAGAACACAAGAAGGATAAACAGAATGCATAGCTCTTCTACGGCACGTCAGCAACACGTATTTTCGGTCTCGACAGCAATATTCTAAATCTCAAGAGCAACATGTGTTACATATCAACAACATCGCGTATTTTTTTCTATCTCGAAAGCAACATAAATGTTTTATCACCAGCTATTAGTATTCTATTTGTAAAGAGCAAAACTTGTTATGTATTTATACAGCTAAATGTATTTTGTAGCAACAGCAAATTGCCTTTTATAAGCAAAACAAAATGTATTCTAGAGCAAGAGCGAATTATATTTTGGACAACAGTTAAACGTATATTAGATTAAGCGCAGAATCCATATAGAGCAACAGCAAAATGCATTTTAGAGTGACAGCAAAATCTATTTAGAGCAACAGCAAAATCTATTTAGAGCAACAGCATAATGCATTTCAGAGTAACAGCAAAATCTATTTAGAGCAACCGCAGAATGCATTTCAGAGTAACAGCAAAATCTATTTTAAGAATCATCAAAATGCACTTTAAATCGACAGGAAAATCCATTAAGGGCAACAGAAAATGGTATTTAGAGCAACAGCAAAAAGGATTTTAAAGCGACAGGAAAATCCATTTAGGGCAACAGCATAATTGTATTTCAGGGCAACAGCGAAATGTATTTTAGATCAACAGCAAAATCCATATAGAGCAGCTGGAAAATCCACATAGAAGAGCAGTAAAATTGTATTTAGAGCAACAGCGAAATGGATTTTAGAGCAACAGCAAAATCATTTTAAGGGCTACAGCGAAATGGATTTTAGAGTAACAACGATATTGTATATTAGAGCAACAGCAAAATGTATTATAGAGCAACAGCGAAATGTATTATAGAGGAACAACGATATATATTTTAGAGCAACAAAGAAATTGTATTTTAGAGCAACAGCGAAATGTGTTTTAGAGCAACAACGAAATTGTATTCTAGAGCAACAGCAAAACGCGTCAAGAGCAAAACTTACAACAACAAAGCTTACGCAACACCAACGGCAACACGACGAGAACATGACCTGTGATACGGCCATGGCGACTTGGCGAGGTGGACAGCAGGCTCTTTTGGGATCAATAGCATGGGTGACCAGACGACACCTGCGTGCGTGCGTGCGTGCGTGCGTGCTTGTTATTGTACCTTGTCCTTGTAGTTTTGTGTGTGGGGTGCAAGGGGGAGTGTGGGTGGGGTAGGGGGTGCGTGTGTGTGGGAGGGGTAAATGTCGGTGGTGTGTGTGTGCGTATGTGTATGTGTGTGCGTATGAGTGTGTGTGTGCGGGTTGCGTGTGAGTTTATGCTTACGTTTGTGTTGTCGTTTCTCTCTGGTAGGTAATTGCATGTGTAACTGGAACTCTGTTTAGGCATTTATGTAAACTTGTTTGCATGTGGATGTGAATACAGTTCATTTGTGCACGAGTGCGGGTGTGTAAATTTTAGTGCTTACTCAAAGTTTATAACTTTTTACTGTCATTTTTGTGAGGGAGAGAGACGGAGAGAGGAAGGGAGGGGGGAACGAACGGGAGAACGGCGGAGAGGAGGAGGAGGAGGGAGACAGTGGTGGAGGGGTAGGGGGAGGAAGGGAAGGAAGAAGGGGGGAAGAAGGGAAGGATGAAATGAAAAAATGATGAAATGATGAAAGGAGAGAGGGAGAGAGAGGAAGAGTGAGAGAGGACAGAGAGAGACAGAAACAGAAATAGAGAGAGGGGGGAAGGATAAACACTAAAAGACTGAGTGGGAGAGAAAGAGAGGGCAGAGAGAAATAGAGAAAGAGCGAGGGCGAGAGATGATTGGCTGTCCGTACGAGTCTAAGGGCCGTCGTGGAAGCCATAAAAGCATGGTTCTCGCGGCGGCAACACTTAGGTGTGATGCACGCTGCGCGATGATTAAAGTTTATCATGAGGTAAAAGTACAGCGTTTTATTATTTTCCCAATTACGGTGATCTGAACTCTCCCCTGAAACGTCTGACTTGCACTTTGTATTAAAAAGCCTCTCTGAACAAAGGAAACAGGATATAATTTAGTTTTTCACCCTCTCTCTTTACTTTTATAAAATACATTTTCTCAAAGATAATGAAACGCGTTGAAGCCGCGCTGTAACTGTCTCACTTAAGGCGATTTTTACCTCCCGCGAATCCTTCCATTGAGTGAATGATCTGATCTCGCAAAAAAAAAACAAAAAGACAGATAAACAAACAAACAGAAATAGACAGAAAAAGAAAGCGAGAGAGAGAAAAAAAAAAACAGAAAAAAGGTGAAACGAGAATCCACTCTGTTGCAAGGGTGCTAAAGTCCGGGATGCAAGAATGCTCCGTGCACTAGACGCTAGAAATTTGAGAATGATCTGTGCAGCACGCGTGGACGTATAGCCTCCAGTGCTATCGTGTTCTGGGCAGAGCGCTGGTGTACTTTGTTGTTTGTTGTTGTTATTGATATTTTTGTTATTTGTTTATTGTTGGTATTATTATTATATTTTTTATTGTTTTTATTATTATTATTATTATTATTATTATTATTATTATCATCATCATCATCATTATTGTTGTTATTATTATTATCATTATTATTATTAGTAGTAGTAGTAGTATCATCATCAATATCATCATCATTATTGTTATTATTATTGTTAATGTTCTTGATATTATTGTAATTTCGAGTATTATTATTATTGTTGTTGTTAGTA
>NW_020868936.1:955271-960757 GCF_003789085.1 Penaeus vannamei
AATGTCCTGAAGTCTTAATTTCCTGATGTCCTAATGTCCTGAAGTCTTAATTTCCTGATTCTAATTTCCTGATGTCCTGTCCTGAATCTTAATTCCTGATGTCCAATGTCCTGAAGTCTTAATTTCCTGATGTCCTAATGTCCTGAAGTCTTATTTCCTGATGTTCCTAATGTCCTGAAGTCTTAATCCTGATATCCTAATGTCATAGTCATTTCCTGATATCCTAATGTCATGAAGTCTTCATTGATATCCTAATGTCATGAAGTCTTCATTTCCTGATATCCTAATGTCATGAAGTCTTCATTTCCTGATATCCTAATGTCATGAAGTCTTCATTTCCTGATATCCTAATGTCATGAAGTCTTAATTTCCTGATATCCTAATTTTCATGAAGTATTTCCTGATATCCTAATGTCATGAATCATTTCCTGATATCCTAATGTCATGAAGTATTAATTTCCTGATTCCTCATGAAGTCTTCATTCCTGATATCTAATGTGAAGTCTTCATTTCCTGATATCCTAATGTCATGAAGTATTAATTTCCTGATGGCCCAATGCCTTGATATTCCAATGTCCTGCTCTGATCTCCCAGTGTCCCAGTACCCGGATGTCCTAATATCCGGATGTCCCAGTGTCCCGATGTCCCGATATCCTCGTCGCTATCGCCCCTGACGTCCGATAACGATGAGGATCTTCTATTACCTCCTGTTTTTTTTTTCTTTCTTTTCTTTTTTGCTGTCTCTTTTACCTCTTCCTGATGTCTCAGTATCCCGATGTCACGATTTCCTCATCGATTTTTTTTTTGTGTGTGTTTGTGTGTGTGTGTGTGTGTGTGTGTGTGTGGTGTGTGTGTGTGTGTGTGTGTGTGTGTGTGTGTGTGTGTGTGTGTGTGTGTGTGTGTGTGTGTGTGTGCGTGCGAAGCGGATTTCGTCGCGTTACTGAAATGGATCGCCGTGTGGTGTTTAAAAGGGTCTGGAACTACATTGTTAGGCGCTTTGTTGCATCGATTTAATTTTTTTTCGCATTTTTTCTTTTAATAATATTCGTTCGTTTGTTTGTAGTCCGGTTGTAGTTCTGCGTACTCTTTTCCTTTTGTTTTTTGTTCTTTTACTTTTACTTACCTCCTCTTCCTCCTCTTCTCGCCCCCCTCCTTTTCCTCTCCTCCTCGCCCCCCTCCTCCTCCTCCTCCTTTCCTCTCCCTTCTCCTCCTCTTTCTGTTTCAGAGAGAGAGAGAGAGAGAGAGAGAGAGAGAGAGAAGAGAGAGAGAGAGAGAGAGAGAGAGAGAGAGAGAGAGAGAGAGAGAGAGAGAGAGAGAGAGAGAGAGAAGAGCGAGCGAGAGAAAGAGCGAGCGAAAGAGAAAGAGCGAGCAAGAGAGAGAGAGAGCGAGCAAGAGAGAGAGAGAGAGAGCGAGCGAGAAATGAGCGAGAGAGAGAGAGCGAGAGAAGAGAGAGAGAGAGAGAGCGAGCGAGAGAAGGAGAGAGCTAGCGAAAGAGAGAGAGAGAGAGAGTAAATGAAAGGGAGATTAAGAGAATAAGGAGGGTTTTATGTCTCGACAATGGAGAAGGTGAAGTAGTTTTCAGGAAACGAGTCGAGGAGAACCCATCATATACTCCTCTAAATTGTTTTGTTTTCTTGAAGGGTTATTCAAACACTCACGCTTCATATTATTTTTATGTTTTTCGTCACACTCTTAGGCGCCATTCCCCCCCCCCCTAGAAGAAATGATACTTGTCTCCACAACGAAGCGGGTTATTCTTATCGAACCTCTTTTCCCTGGAGGATTTTCCCTCCAAGTGAAATCGGGCGTGCGGTCGCCGTAGATTTTCTCTCCCAATTCGCCATGAAATCGATGCCTTGAGACATTGGATTCCAACTTGAGGCGGAGGGGTAAAGGGGGGGGGGGGGAGGGGGTAGGGGGTAGGGGCGAGGCGGGAGGTTTACGAACTTAGAGAATTTATACGATTTCCCTTTTTACTTTTCTTTTTTCTTTTTCATTCTTTTTTTTTTTTTAACTAGAATATTCACTAATGGATTGCCGTTTGTTTGAATATATAATACGGATACGTCAGTGAATATATCGTTGTTTGAATATATACGGATACGTCAATGAATATGTCGTTTATAACATTCGTAGAGAGTTTTATAAGAAAGGCGAATGACGAAGGAGATCCAATATTTTGCAGGAAGTTCTATCGCTGTTGTTTAAAGTTTCGAAACTATTGCCTCAAGTTCTATAAGTTGGGTCAAATATATCCCGAAATAGTGCAGTCCATCAGCAATCGCGCCCAAGCTGACAGCGCCCATGATTTGATAATGAAATGCAATGTCAATACGCAATAAAAACAAAAATCAGGTTCCCGAGTTTGGCCTCTCTCGGCGCGATATATTTCTGCGGACGTAAATCTGAATATCTAAGGGAGTCGAAAGTAAAAGAAACAGTAAAGGTGTTTTTATTTTTACTTTTTTTTTTTTTTTTAAGGTTTTCGAAAACTCTGAATATGTAAGGGAGTCGAAAGTGAAAGAAACAGTAAGTTTTTTTTTTTTTTTTTCTTTTTTTTAAGGTTTTCAAACTGAATATCTAAGGAGTCGAAGTAAAAGAAACAGTAAAGGTTTTTTATTTTTATTTTTATTTTTTTTAAGGTTTTCGAAACTCTGAATATGTAAGGGAGTCGAAAGTGAAAAGAAACAGTAAGTTTTTTTTTTTTTTTTTTCTTTTTTTAAGGTTTTCGAAACTGAATATCTAAGGGAGTCGAAAGTAAAAGAAACAGTAAAGGTGTTTTTATTTTTATTTTTATTTTTTAAAGATTTTCGACTTGCGAGGGAGTCGAATTTGAAATAAACAGTAAAGGTGTTTTTATTTTTTTTTATTATTTTTTTTTAAAGGTTTTCGAAAACTCTGAATATCTAAAGGAGTCGAAAGTAAAAGAAACAATAAAGGTGTTTTTATTTATTTATTTTTTAAGGTTTTCGAAAACTCTGAATATCTAAGGGAGTCGAAAGTAAAAGAAACAATAAAGGTGTTTTTATTTCTACTTTTTAAAGATTTTCGAAAACTCTGAAAGTAAAAGAAACAGTAAAGGTGTGGTGATTTTTATTTTATTTATTTTTTTATGTTTTCGAGAACTCTGGGTGGCGTTGGGTGGGTGAGGGTGAGGGGAAAGGGTTGGAGGACGGGGCGGGGGAATGTCTTGCCCTAGAGGGAAGCGAAATATACCCTTTGAAAGACGCCCAGCATTTTTACACCTCCGTGTGATCTTTCTTCGATATGATCTGCGAATTCCAATGATATCGAGGGTCTTTTACTTCCCCGCGTGGATTTGGGGGCGGAAAGGGGGAGGGGGGGGGGCGGGTTTCCATGAACAAGGACTCGCCTCGGAAACAAATCGCTCGCAGTGAGGGAAGTACACGAGAGGGGGCGTGGGGGTCTGGGCTGGCGTTTCTTTCGCTGTCTTTTATTTTATTTTTTCTTTGTTTCTTTTGTTTATTACTTTTCTTTTTTCCTTCTTAATTTCTTTGTTTCTTTTCTTTTGTTTGTTTCTTTTTCTTTGTTTCTTTCTTAATTTCTTTGTTTCAATTTCTTTCTTTCTATCCTCTTTCTTTCATTTCATTTTTCTCTCTTTTCTTACTTTCCTCCTTTCCTTCCTTCTTTCTTTTCTTTTTGCCCCCCCCCCCCCTTCCCCATCAAACCACCATTGCAAATATTCGCGGGAATCAGACGCGGAATTTTCACAGCAATGTGTTGTTGATTGGGGCAAGATAGTGGCGTCTTTCTCGCGTGGATTAGCCGGGGCGTTGCAAAGTTATTGATTGATTTGCTTGGACGTGCGTTTGCCTGGATTACATCGCCTTTCACGGGGTTTTCGCGGCTTGTATTGGTGAATGTAGGATTGGAATTTCACGTAAAACCTCCTTGCTTTCAAACCGAATCTCCCGCATGACAGCCTCGCTCTCGAACGCGGGGCTGTCACAAAAGGCACGCGGGCCTTGTCATAGGTTTGCAGGCGGGTTTGTGTCTGTTGGAAGAAGGTTTGCGAGAGGGAGGCAAGTGGTCGCGGTATGCCAAGCGGATTTTTTCAAGTTTGTTAGCCTATTGGACTTCTTCCTTTTTCTGATTATTATTCTTTATGTGCCTCCTCTTCCTCTTCCTCCTCCTCCTCCTCCTATCGTTCAACCACCTGTTCTCCTCTTCCTCCGCCTTACCTCCTCCCCTCCTCCTCTCTGCCTCCTCCTCCTCCTCCTTCCTCGCTTCCTCCTCCGCCCCTTCCCCGATCCCCTACCCTCGCCCCCTTTACCCTTATCCGCCACTCCCCCCTCTGTTGCCCCTACTCGTTCTTGCAAAGCTCAACAGAGTAGTATTGCGTATGTATATTGCAACTCTTTTTTATTTTGTTCTTTTGACGTGAGGCCCTTGCTCCACAGTAATTTTCAGTGGCGGGGATGGAAGTTTTTTTTTTTTTTTTTTTTTTTTTTTTTTGACGTGGGCGATGGTTAATCTGCGAGGCGGCGCTGAAATTTGCTCTGGACATGCTGATGGAGAGATAAGACTCTGGTTCCGCTGGGTTTTCCTTTCCCTCGGCCTGGGTTGGAGCGGTACAAAATGCAACCAATTACAGTGCAAAATGCAACCAAGTGCAGTGCAGAAGGCAACCAGTTGTAGTACAAAATGCAATCAGTTACAGTGCAGAATACGAAAAGTTGCAGTGCAAAATATAAACACTTAGAGTACAAAACGTAATCAATTTCAGTACAAAATACAACCACTTACAGTGCAAAATACAACCAATTACATTACAAAATACACCTAATTACAGTACGATATACAACCGATTTCAGTACAAAATAACAAATCCAGTACAAATCATAACCAGTTTCATGCTGAACAACCACGAACAAGACCGGGGGGTACAATAAACTGAACACAAATATTTATATAAACAGTAAAAAAAAAAAAAAAATTATCCAAATAAAAGTCTACGGATTCATATTTTCATTTTTCATTCACCTACACGATTTTTTTTCTCTTTAATAACGGTTGTTTATTTCGAGATTATTATTCATCAAGTTGATTGTTTGCCCTCCAAATATAAGTCGTTGATGTTTAATTACCTTTTTTAGTACTCATTTAGCTGTGCAAACAATCGTGCGTACGCGTGTGTACGTCTACAAGTACAGACGCAGGCATACGTACATTCATACGTGCGTACATGCATACCATGCATACAATACAATATAGAAACGTACATTTATGCATACATACTTAGACATACATACATACATACATATATAGAAACGTACATTTATGCATACATACTTAGACATACATACATACATATATAGAAACGTACATTTATGCATACATACTTAGACATGTACATACAGTAGCATATATAGAAATGTACATTTATGCATACGATACTTGACGTGTATAACAATTCCTATCGTATATATGTGTGTAGTGATGGCGTATATCCTTGGTAGTTCTTT
>NW_020868937.1:10000-22500 GCF_003789085.1 Penaeus vannamei
GACTCACCACCATCAATTTCCCCGAAGCCTGTCGACGCCGCTCACATTCCTGTCACTAATTCCGGCTTGCACTTCGTCGCCGCCAGTACTCACAAGGTCGCAAATGAAGCTCATTATGCCGTAATTGCAGACCTTAAAGCTCGTCGTTAATTCCTGAAGTAAACGGGATGCAACCTCAGTTGCTTGGGGAGAGAGAGAGTTGAGGAGGGGAGAGAGTGGAGATAGGGAAAGGAAAGATAGAGGAGAGAGAAAATACACACACACACACACACACACACACACACACACACACACACACACACACACACACACACACACAACACACACACACACACACCACACACACACACACAAACAAACACAAGCATTATATTCCTTTTTAAAGTTAGTTTATTGAACTCGGTACCACATAATTTTCTCGTTTTTGAGTTTCTTTTTGCTTCGCCATAGGAAACTGTCATACTTTGTCTTTATGAGATATAGTTTCATAGTTTCGAAGTATGTCAAGAGAAATTGTACTGAAATCATACCTCCAGGCTGAGTAAGAAATCTCAGTCTAGGTAAGATAACTGTTTTTTTTTTTTCTTTTTTGAGTGTTTACTTTCACAGAACGTGGGCGTATTGATAATGATATCAAAATACTATGATCATCGCTTCTCAATACTGATAAGACCTGATAACTGCGCGATAAGCAAGATATAGATTCCAATGGCATCGGATTGTGTCATTCCACAAACGAATCCTTTAGAATAACCTAAATAGCAACTCCACCAACAGACACATGAACCATTCATGAATCCCCAGCCTTCGTAAACTCTCCCAATTCTCGGTTATTTCAATATTTTCTCCCAATAATCAAGAAAATTAGAAGAAAAACAAAAGAGATCTTGTCCCGCTTGCAAAGGACGACCCGATTCCGCATTAAGGCAGTTGCATCTTGGATATCTTTTGGCAGAACTATTCGCAGTATTGATAATGTTGCCTGATTGCAAACTCAAGATGACAGTAATTTCAATTGAGATTCCCGTTCGGCCGCCCGACCCACGCCCGCGCCGGGCTCGTCTGCGTCGCGGCTTCGGTGCTGCCGCCGCTCGTCGTCCTTCGTGCTGTCTTTTCTTTCTTTCTTTCTTCTTTTTCTTTCTTTCTTCTTTCTTTTTTTTCTTTTTTTCTTCTTTTTCTTTTTTCCTTTCCTTATATTTCTTTCTTTCTTTCTTTTCTTTCTTGTGTTTCTTTCTTTCTTTTTTCTTTTTCTTTTCTCTGCTTCTTTCTCTCTTCTTCTTTTTCTTCTTCTCTTCTTTCTTCTTCTTCTTCTTCTTCAGTTGTATTTCTTTATTAGTGTTATCATTATTCACATTTATTTTATTTACTTGATCCTCTTCTTTATGTATCATCGTCTTCTACTTTTCTTTCTCCCTCTTTATCAAAAAATTTCTAATAATTATTGTTATTACTAATATTATCACCATTGCTAATATTATTATTATAGTTCTTATCAGTGTCATTACCATCATTGTTATTATTGTTGTTATTATCATCATTATCATTATTAATATAATTATCATCATATTTATTATTGTTTTTATTATTATGATCATCGTCATCATTATTATCTTATTGTCATTATTATTATTATTATTATTATTATTATTATTATTATTATTATTATTATTATTATTATTATATTATTATATATATTATTATAATCATATTATATTATTATCATTATTATTATTATTATAATCATTATCATTACTATTATTGTCATCGTCATCATCAGTATCAAAAATTGGAATCTTGTTTAATAATCCTCCCCTTTCATTTCATCTTCCTTTCAAATATATCTACTTATTTCTTTTTTCTTTCTTCTTTATCATCTTCCTCCTTTTTTCCTTCCCCCTTTCCCAGTTCAAACCTCGGATTATCACCATGGCTTCTCTCCCATACCGTTTGTTTCCTCTTCGCATTGTTATCATTATTTTTTTTTTCATTATTGCTATCCTTATTGTCTCCGCCGCTGCTCTTCCCCAAGCTTAGGCCGGGATAGCGTATGGTAATTCCACGTAAGAGATGCAAGGGACTCGTTTTCCCTTGTGTGTTTCTCCTTTCTTTGTCTCGATCTCTCTCGTTTTGCTCTTTGTTGTTTGGCTGTGAGTGTTGCACCTGTGTTGCTACGGCGGCGCTTGCTGGCGGGTGTGGGTGTGGTGGGTGGTGGAGGGGGGGTGATGGTAGGGGGTAGGGGGGGTAAGGGATTGTTTGTCGTGGTAATTGTGGTTTGTTGTTTTCTTCCTTCTTTTGAGTGGGATGTTAGAATCGTCTTGGTCTTTGGTCGGATATCTCTCTCTATATATATATCTCTCTGTTTGTCTGTCTATCCCCCCCTTCTCTCTCTCTCTCTCTCTCTCTCTCTCTCTCTCTCTCTCTCTCTCTCTCTCTCTCTCTCTCTCTCTCTCTCTCTCTCTCTCTCTCTCTCTCTCTCTTTCTCCTTTTTTCCATCTCCATGTTCTTTTCCTCTTCCTCCTTCCTCTCTTTTCTCTTTCTTTTATACCCTCATCTTTCGTTCACTTTTTCCCCGGCCAAGTCTCTCTCACAGACATGCCGCACACTTCAGGGAGTAATGAGACATCCGGAGAATTTAAACGCAAATTGCACGTTTCTCACATTTAGGTAACTACTTCACCGCTTCCCCCTTTCCGTCCATTCCTCGCTCTCTCTTTCTCCTCCTCCTTATCCCTCTCTTCCCTTCCTACCTCCCTCCTTCCTTCTTTCACCTTCTCCTCCCTTCCTACTTCCTTCCTTCCCTCCTTCTGTCCTTTACCCTCTCCCGTCCTACCCATTCCCTTTCCTCTCACTCCCTCTGCCTCCCTACACCTCTGTCCACTGGCTCCCTGCCCAAGGACTGGCCGGAATATTTAAATGAAATCTGCCAGCCGATTGTCGTTTTCCGATGTTCAGTAACCTGGTCTGACCGGTGGAAGGAGTCACGTACTCAGGGGCAACTTAGGTCAGTAAAGACGGCAATCTCCTCTGGTTAATACACGTTCCTCACCCATATCGGCGCCAGGCCGGTTAGAGGTGAAAGGGAAACTCGATCGCCGTACGGCGGATCTGACCGACTCTTCCCAAGTGAAAACAGACCTTAAGTGGCGGTGCCGTTGCCGCGACCTTGCCCTATTCCCTCCGCCTTCCTACCCTTCCCCGTTAAATAGAGAAAAAGGAAAAAAGATGGAGGCATTTCAGCTGGTCATACCTTAGTGATTTCCTCAATCGGTGTCACTCGCCAATTTTCGATGCTTCCCCACTAGATTTATGTTTGCTGGTGGGATGATTGCCCTCAACCTCCCCTCCCCCCGCTTTTCCTTCTCCTCAGATTACAATTCTTTGTTTGTGTGTGTGTTTGTGTTTGTTTGTACGTGTATTTACTTTGGTAAAATATTTGGATTTGTGTCACCGAGATCATAACATGAAAGCAGACAGGAACACATAGGCCTATATCTACACACGTAAACCACCACAAGCCACAACCGTCTATATCTCGGTACACACGATCTCCGTTTCCCTCCGAACCACCAATGACATTGACATATCCACATATCCTCACGACTGTTACTCCGCCGGGCCCAGAGACACCCTGTACTAGGTATCAGAATAAAATAAATAAATATCCTAGGGGCGCCAGGTTGAACACCTCCTCCGAGCTCCGAGATGGGAAGAAAAAGAAAGGTGGGTTTGTTAGGAAAAAGAATAAAAAGACTGAGAAAAGAAATTGCCAAAGGAGATAAGAGAAAGAAGCGGATGAAAAGGGAAATGGATAAAGCCCAATGCAAAGGAGATGAAGCAAGGATAATGCAATCTGTTATTGATTGCTTGGATTGCGATGCAAAGATTTTGAATTTGGAATATGTTAGTGTCTTGCACAGAGAAGTGACGTTATAAAATAACACCATATATATATATATATATATATATATATATATATATATATATATATATATATATATATATATATATATATATATATATATATATATATATATATATTATATATATATATATATGTATATATATATATATATATATATATATGTATATATATATATTATATATATATATATATATATATATATATATATATATATATATATATGCATAATGCATACAGTACAATAGGTCACATCTTAATGAAAGACTGAAATTTCCATATATATGAGCATATGTATTAAGGAGAGAAATAAAGATAAAAAAATAAGGATAGAGAGGAGAGGAGGAGGGAAGAATAGAGAAGATGAATGTTGAAAATTGAGAAAAAAGAAAAAGGCTATGAGAAGAATAGGTAGAAAAAAGAAATAAAGACGAAGAAAGAGAAACTGGCAAGGGCATTAGACAGAGAGAGAGAGAGAGAGAGAGAGAGAGAGAGAGAGAGAGAGAGAGAGGAGAGAGAGAGAGAGAGAGAGGAGAGAGAGAGAGAGAGAGAGAGAGAGAGAGAGAGAGAGAGAGAGAGAGAGAGGAGGGAGGGAGGAGGGGAGGAGTTTTCCACAAATATAAGAATCGATCATGCAGAGAGCGAGCATCGAGTGCAGGCCACGCCGTGTCTCCCACACTTCGTTTTCTGCCTGGCCAAGCCCGGGGCGCAGCCAGCCGTGAGTCGGCGTGAGGGGTTCAGGCCGCTTGCCGAGCACTACTTATCTGTTCTGGCGAAGGGCTGGGGGTTAGGGCCGAGGGAGGGCGTGGGAGAGGAGGAGAGGAGCAGAGGAAGGGACAGGTTGGGAAAGAGGAAAGAGGCCTGGGGGTTAGAACGAAGGCAGGGTCTTGGAGAGGAGGAGAGGAAAGGGGAGACTCGGAAAAGGAAAGGGTTTATTTAAGGAAGAATAGAAGAAGGAAGTGAAGGCGAAAGGCTTAGGCTGGCGAATGAGGGGACTGGGAGAGGAGATAAAGGGAGCTAGGAAATAGGAAATTGCCTTTGTGATCTTGAAAAATGTGTCATTATATATACAATGTACACACATGATTAGGCATAGGACATACGTCCAAGAAATGGGAAAGCGGAGCAAGGAAGGAAAATGGTAGCAAAGACGAAGGTGATGAGAGGAACGAATGGGGGAAGTGGGGTGAAAGAGGGGAGTTGCAAGTATGAAATGAAGTGGAAGAGAAGAATAGGGGATTTAACATGGATGTGAGTGAAACAGGCAGAAAGTTGTAAGTATGAAAGAAGGGAAGATAAAGGTTTGAGAGCGAATCGAGGAAATGAGACAGGAAGAGAGAAAGAGGGGAGATAGGGGTTAGGATATTAGGCTTAGCTGTGAAAAATACAGGGTAGGGGCCGAATGAGGGAAACAAGCCGGATGAGAAAAAAGAGTGGATAGAAAATAAGCAATAAGCTATAGGTATAAAATAATGAAAGTAGGAAGTTTTAAAAATGCCTCTGATGGTACATGGGGGAAGTAGGGAAAAAAGGGGCATGCAGGAAATATGCAATAACTTGGGACTTTAGCAGAATGGAGAATGGAAGTTTGAAAAGGAATGCCTTGGAATTCGAATGGGGGGCGTGACAAAATAAAAGAGAAAAAGAAAGGGAAATACAGGAAAATAAAACATAGACATGAAAGAACGGATAAATGACGTGGAAGAAATGGAGTTGATAACCGAAATGCGGGAGGGAACCGGACGCTCATCAGGACCACGATCGCGAAATATTTGATAAGAATAAAACAATCCTTCCGCCGCCGTTTCCCCGCGGAGCTGGTTCAGTCCGGAGCCTAAATGGTCATCGCTTAAATCTGCCGCACCAGGTGGCCCCGTGTGCGTGTGCGTGTGCGTGTGCGTGTGTGTGTGTGTGTGTGTGTGTGTGTGTGTGTGTGTGTGTGTGTTGTGTGTGTGTGGTGTGTGTGTGTGTGTGTGTGTGTTGTGTGTGTTGTGTGTGTCTGTCTGTTTGTGTGTCTGGTGTTGGGTGTGTGGTATAGTGGGTGTGTGGGATGGGTGTTGTGTGCGTGTGTGCGTGACTACCAAGTGTACGCGTGTGTGACTATACGTACGCATCCACGCGTGTGATTCCTTAATAGGCAACGTCAACATTTACCCAAGCCGGTCGCCGGAGGAGGGGTCGTTTTTTCATCGGGATCACAAAATGACCCGATCCCCATCCCCACTTCCCCCCTCACCTTTCTCCTCCCTTCCCGCCTCTCACCCTCCTCCCTTCCCGTCACTCACCCCCTATCTACCCCCACTCACCCCCTATCTACCCCTCACTCACCCCCTCCCTTCCCCCCACTAACCCCCAACCTAACCCCCACCCCCATCCCGCGCCCCATAACAGCCCCAACAGCTGTTCGGAATACGTCTTCCTATGGCCTCCTCCACGCCATTCCAACACCATCCTTGGCTAGTCTCACGGTGTAGGATGTACGATTCATTTGACTGAGATTAAATGCCTCTTTTCCCGTTTTTTTTTTGTGCTCTCGTTTTCCCATTTCTTTTCTCGTTTTTTCTCTTTTTTTTCTCGTTTTTTTTGTTTTTTTTCCTTTCTTTTCTCTTTTGTCTTTTCTTGCATTTTCTTTTCTCTTTTATCGAATCTTTTTCTTTGTTTTCTCTTTTGTCTTTTCTTACATTTTCTTTTCTCTTATATCGAATCTTTTCCTTTTCCTTTCTCTTTTTTGTCTTTTTTCCCTTTCTGTTCTCATTTTTTTTCCTTTTCTTTTCTTTTCTTTTTGTCATTTCCCCCCTCTTCTCTCCCTCGTTCCTCTCCGCCTATTATTGGAATCTATTTGCTGTGTAGACGATATCGACCCGCAAGACTTTTCTGCTGATGCATTTGTTGTTGGGACTAATTTCAATCCATTAGTTTGCTCCTTCTGCTGCTTTTGTTGCTCTCTCGTTTATTCAGGCATTTTGGGACTTTTTTCTTTTTTTTCTTTTTCTTTTTGATGCTCTTTTTGTGCTATTGACGAGGTGGGGTCGGGATTTGAGCTCTCTTTTCTTCATTTCTCTCTTTCTCTCTCTCTCTCATCTCTTTCTCGCCTCTCTTCTCTCTCTCTCTCTTCTCTCTCTCTCTCTCTTCTCTTTCTCTCTCTCCTCTCTCTACTCTCTCTCCTCGGCTCTCTCTCTCATTCTCTCTTCTCTCTCTCTCCTCTCTCTCTCTCTCTCTCCTCTCTTCTCTTCTCCTCTCCTCTCTCTCTCTCTCTCTCTCTCTCTCTCTCTCTCTTCTCTTTCTTCTCTCTGTTCTTCTCTCCTCTTCCTCTTTCTCTCAACCCTCCCTCTCTCCTCAATCTTTTCCTCCTTCTTCTTCTTCTTCTTCTTCTTCTTCTTCTTCTTCTTCTCCTTCTTCTTCTCCTTCCTCTCTTCTACTCCTTTCGTCGTCGTCGTCGTCCTCCCCTCCTCCTCTTCCTCCTTCTTCTCTTCCTCTCTTCTCCTCCTCCTTCTCCTTCCTTCCTCCTCCTCCTTTTCTTCTTCCTCTTCCTTCTTTTCCTCTTCCTCTCTCCTTTTCCTCTCCTCCTCCTCCTTTTCCTCTCCCTCCTTCTTTTCGCCCTCATCCTTCTCCTTCTTACCCCCCCTTCCCTCCCCTCCCCCACCCTGAGCGGGTTTGGGCGCGGTTAGGATCCCGTCAGCTGTCTTTGGACAAATGGCTGGCGGGTTTTGCTGTCTCTCTTTTGCCATAGTCCAGGCCCATACAGGCAGGCTCAGGAAGAGGAGTTGGGGAGAGTGACTGGGGGCAGAGGGAAAGGGAGGGTAAGAGGGGGGGCATGTGAGGAAGGAGTGTTGGGGTAAATGGGGGACATGCAAAGGAAGGGGGGGGGGGCTAGGATAGAGTGTGCCATGTGGAAGAAGGGGAGGGGGGGGGAGGGAAAGGGGCGAGGAGCAGGCAGGTAGAGGAAAGGGGAATAGGGTGGGGGCAGGGGAGGCAAGAGGTGTTGGGGAAGGAGAGTGAAGATAGAGCGGGGTAGGCAGATGAAGAGGGATAATTGGTAAGGGAATTGGGATAGGGGAAATGAAGAAGGAGGAATCGAGAGGGAAGTGAAGGACATATCACAAGGACGGAAGGAGAGTTGGGTAAGGGTTAAGGGTAAGGAAAGAGGGAGGGAAAAGGAAGTAGATAGAGTGTAAGAATAGGAAATGGGTTAGGGAAACGGGTTATAGGAAACTAGAGAATTAGGAGGCGTTGTACATGGATGGAGGGATAGAGGTGACGGATAACTGGGATGGAGAGGAAGGAGGCAAGGAGTGACAGAAGGGTTGATAATTGAACAAAAACTGGGAGAAGTGGTAGGGTAAAAAGTATGTGGTTGTAGGAGCTATATATAGTGTGTATGTGTGTGAGAGAGAAAGAGAGAGAGAGAGAGAGAGAGAGAGAGAAGAGAGAGAGAAGAGAGAGAGAGAGAGAGAGAGAGAGAGAGAGAGAGAGAGAGAGAGAGAAACCAAACAGGAGACGGAAGATTAAGAAAAGAAGCCCCCGTGAAGGGCAATCGCTCAAGGGCTCCTCGCCGTTAAAGAAGACCGCGTGGACTGCCTGTTTCTGTTTCTATTTATTTCATCTTATTAATAGATTTATCGATTTTTGCTTTCCTCTCTTTTTTGCTTTTTTTTTTTTTTTTTTATAGCGAACTTTTCCTGACAGTTTTCATTTCGTCAGGTTCTTCTCTTCGCTTGTCTTTCCTAACCGAACTCGTTCCTAAATGCGCTTTAATTCTCTTCAGATCGCTTATTTATCCGCCTCCCTCTGCTGTACTGTATTCTCCTTTCTGTTTAATCTCCTCTTCTTGGGCCTCCGCCTTTTATTTAGATATTGCTTATTATGATTTATCACATGTACCCCTCTCCCATCGTTTCCCTCTCACGCCTACTCTCATTCTGCCCTGTCTCTTTGTCCTTTTAAATTCCTTATTTATTATTTATAGGCATGTGATTTTATTCGTTTCCAAGGTGAATTATTTACTCCTCCGCATGGTATTTGTTTCTGTTTCCGTGTGTCTCTTTCTCTTTCTCTCTCTCTCTTTCCATTTCACTTTCTCGCCCTTACCTTTTCTATCTCGTTCCCATGTTCTTTTTTTTCTCTCTCCCTTTCTGTTTCCCTCTTTCAGTTTCCGACCATTTCCTCTTTTCTCCATTCTTTCCTCGTCCTCTCTTGCTTACACCTATTTTTCTTCATTACTTTTTCAGTCTCGCACCTTCTCTCCAACCACTGTGTTTTCCTTCTGTCTCTCCTTCTTCCATTTTCCTCCATCTTTCTGCCTCCCTACCTCCTATATCTCCTTTGTCCTTTCTTCTATCGCATATCCCCTCCCTCTCCAACTTGTTACTTCCATCTACCTCATTTTCCCTCCCTCCTTCCTTCCCGCCTTCCTTCCTTCGCTCCATCCCTCCCTCATTACCCTCCTTCCTCCCTCCCTCCCTTCATCCTTCCCTCCCTTTGCCCTTCCCTCCTCAGCAAGAACCGAGAAGCTGGACTGAAAAATTGTCTCTTTCGATTTTAATAAGCTTCTAAAATAAAATGTCGAAACGCCCTTTCTTACGTGGGGTTGATCCATACTTGACCTCGGGCTACAGGAGTAAGGGGAGGGGCGGCCAAGGGGCAAAGGGCAAAGGCCAGAGGACAAAGGGAAGGAGGAAGAAGGAAGAATAAAGGAAGAGGAGGAGTCAATGGATGGTTGGTTAACACTAAGAATCCTGCTGCCTTTGTTTGTGGTTTCTGAGAGCTCCTCTGAAAAGATGATTATTTGTTAGTTTACCCTTTTTCGGTGCCTCGCCTTTTCTCTGCATTGGCTGTGGTCTCTCTTTCTTCATTTCGCTCTTTCTCTCTCTCACTGTTAATTACTCTCTCACTCCTCCCTCCCTCCCTCTCTTTCTCTCTCCCTCGCTCTTTCTCTTTCTTCCTTTCTCTTTGTCTCTCTTTCTCTTCTCTCTCTCTCTCTCTCTCTCTCTCTCTCTCTCTCTCTCTCTCTCTCTCTCTCTCTCTCTCTCTCTCTCTCTCTCTCTCTCTCTCTCTCTCTCTCTCTCTCTCTATATATATATATATATATATATATATATATATATATATATATATATATATATATATATATATATAAAATCCTGCATTATATGCACCTATACATATCAGGAGAATCTTGAATACCGGGGGGGGGGGGGGGGAGGCGGCGTCGCCAGCAGCCAGTCTGCCTCGCCTCTCCCGGCCGCCATCTTGCTCGCTGCATGAAGGCTTCAGCACCAGCTGCTCTGAAAGGTTTTGTAAGTCCTGAAAGAAATAACCGTTTAGTCCCATGCGCCGTCATGGGGCGAGGGGGGGGGGGGGTAGAAGAGGAGAGGGCGGCCGGGGAGGAGAGGTAGCAAGATTTAATTTAGTCATGAAGTTGCAGAGGTAATACAATTAAGCTCGAGTCGTCCCTCTCGTTTTTCAATAGAAAAAGAACGAATAAGTTAAAAAGGAAAAAAATCACAGAGCAGTTGGATGGCCGGACGATCGTTGCAGAGGTCGAGCCGAACGAACGAAATCGCTGCGGTTTAATCCTCACACAATTTTGGATTAATACTTGCGCGTTTTGGCCAGACACTTGTGACTGGCGGGCCCGAATGCCAGGAATTATTAGATTGATATTGCAATAATTGAGAGAAGGATCACTTATTTAGCGGAATTCGCTCACAAAATCATTTGGAAATCACTTCGGCTGTTTTGTGCCTGGTCCTTCTTTTCGGGTTGTGATTTAATGGAACCGTGATTTGTCGATCATTAATTTGAGGTTTTATGTGATAGTTATTCTCCTGCGAGTTGATAGGTTGCCTGTTAAGTGAGCAGCGCATTCGAGTAAGATTATGTTGCAATTGCAAGCCATTCCTGCCTCGTCTCGGATATTCAGGAAGCCTTTCAGGGGATATTGGTGTTTGTTTCATAGACCTTTTGTGCGCTCCTGATTCCATTGAGAGAGTCTTCGGGAGCGAACGCCGCCTTGGAGTCTGTACAAAATCCGATTATTGATCTGCAAGAAGAGAAAAAATAGACGAGACCCCTGCGTTCCTCCCTTGTTCGCGCGGGTGTGTGACCTGTGAAATATAGGATCACAGGGTCGTAGGATGTCTCATTCACTCCAGGCGCCGAGGGACGTCATGAGTGAAGAGCGTTGGGGCGTCGGAGGGGCGGCGTCTTTCGCTGGGGCGGCGGCGTCTGGAGGCGCTGCTCGCCCGCCGATCGCCTTCTTAAAGGGACCTCCCCGAGCGCCGCTCCGTCTGGGTTACTGAGCTCCATCATTATCGCGGGTCTTCATTAGCCCTTCATTAGCGATGCAGCTTCTTGGCCGAGGAATTTTAGTCTTCTTCTCTTGGGTTTTCCGTCGGCGTTTCGGGTCTTAATTTTTAGGATGATATTCGTATCCTTAAACCTTTCAGTGTCTTTCCTAGCGGTGAGTCGAAGCAGGTGCGATCCTGGCATCTATTGCCACCACAACGCGTAGGTGATTGGGGGAACATGGCTGCGCGAGGGTACGGCGAAGGAGAAACGCAGAAACACGGAAAAGGGGGAAAAGAAAAAGGACGGAAAATATCATTAATCGTAACCATAATCTATTAAATCGTTCATCATCCATAATCACTTCTCTCTACAGAGAAGTATTTCAGAGGCATATCAATATACAACCCTCTCTATACCACACATCGCCTCCCCACCCCACCCCACCCCACACCCCACCAGCATCGACGCAACGACGCCCAGGTAGCATCCGCGGGGGGGGGGGGGGCGCAGTCTCAAAGGTCGAAGTTCACTGTTTGTTGTCCATGGGTATGACCCTTGTGAACCGTGATCTCCGTCATTGCTCTTTCCCTTCCCCGTCTCTTTCCTTTCCCCCTTCTCCTTCCCCCTCCCCATTCCCGTCTCTTTCCTTCCCTTTTCCCTTCTCCTTCCCCTTCCCCTCCCTCTCATATGTTTCCCTCCCTTTCCACTCTTCCCCCTTCCTCCTTTTCTGTCTTCCCCCTTCCTCTTTTCCCTTCCTCTCCTCCCCCCTCTTCCCCCCTTCCTCTTTTCCTCTCCCTCCTTCCACCCTCCTCCCATCTTTCTTCCTTCCTCTCCTCCCTCTCCTAGGCTCTTCCTTTAAATCCCCTCCCTCTACCACTCCTACTTCACCGGACCCTTTCTGCCCCCCCCTCCATCGCTTCCCCTGCCCCCTCTCCCCTGGTTCTCCTCCTCCTTCCCCTCTCCTTCACGCACACAAAGGGAATCTGTGCTTGTGTGGTCGCCGGCCTTAATAATAAAACGATTCCGTGTCGTTCTTCCCTCCTTTACGATGGCCGCGCTTGGGAGAGAAGGGGGGGGGGGGAGATACGATGTTGTTGAGGAAGAGTTCCCAGCTGGTGAGCGTGTGGGGGGGGGGGGGTGACGGGGGGGGAGGGGGTCACAGGGTCACATAGGCATTATGTTGGGTCTTCACTTTATGTGCTGTGCTAACTGCGCCTACACATGAAGTTGGGGGGAGGTTGGCGGTTGGTGGGGGTGGGTCCGTCATGCTGATGCGTGTAACTTCGAATAT
>NW_020868937.1:32500-35000 GCF_003789085.1 Penaeus vannamei
TGATGATGATGGCGAATGACATTAGTGACTATTGTGATAGCAACATCAATGATAATAGTAATAATAGTAATAGTTATCGGATTGAAAATGAGAATAGAGACAGTCACGAAAAAATGATAACATAACATAAAGGCAATATAAGTGATGATAATGACAAAAAAAATGAAACCGATAATCAGCAACAGTCTGAAACGTATAATGTTGTCCTTATCCAACTCTTTATCTTTATCCACATCTTTAACTTCATTCTTTTCTTCATTCGAACTCAAGGCAAAGAGGAATTGTCGTTTGATTGTTAAACAATTTGGCTAATATTCTCATTCTTATCTATATATACACTGTTTATGTTTGTTATGATGATGATTATTATTCTTATCCATCTACCTATTTTCCAAGATGGCCAGACCGAGTGATGGATAATTTGCAGGAAAATTACTACCTTTGTAATGCATGGCGGATGAGTGTCAGGTTATGGAAGAGGGAAGTGAGGAGGGGAAAAAAAGAAATAGGAAAGGGGTAAGGAAATGAAAGGGAAGAGGAGAGAGGACGGAAAAGGGGTAGCGAATGATTAATAGAGGATGGGGTGAAAGTTTCCTCCGGGAGGGAATAAAGTTTCGTGTGTTGGGGCCATGGCGTAAGGCTCGAGGATCTTGCCCCTGGATGCTCAGTCCTCCATTTTTTTTTTTCTCTCACTTCCCCACAACCCTTTTCCTCGAACCTCTTCGCTCTACACTCTCTCCTTCTACCCCGCACTCGTCTCTCTCCTTCTCCGTTTCCTTTCCTTCTCTCTTTCCCTTCCTATCTCTCTCTCTCTCTCCCTTTCTCTCTTCCTTCCTTTCTGCCGCCGCCTTCTTTTTTTCCCGCCCTTGCCATTCTTTCCTCTCTTATCCCCTTCTCTCTCGCCCCCTCTCTTTTCCCGTCTTTGTCGTTCTTTTCTTCCCTCTCTCGCTTTCTTATCCTTCCTATCTCTCTCTCTCTCTCTCTCTCTCTCTCTCTCTCTCTCTCCCTCCCTTTCCCTCTCTTCTCCCTCCCTCTCCTCCCTCTCTCTCCCTCTCTCTCTCTCTCTCTCTCTCCTCTCTCTCTCTTCTTTCTCTCTCTCTCTCTCTCTCTTCTCTCTTCTCTCTCTCTCTCCTTCTCTCTCTCTCTCTCTCTCTCTCTCTCTCTCTCTCTCTCCCTTTCTTTCTTCTCTTTCTTTCTTTCTTTCTCTTTCTTTCTCTCTTCTCTCTCTCTCTCTCTCTCCTCTCTCTCTCTCTCTCCTCTCTCTCTCTCTCTCTCTCTCTCTCTCTCTCTCTCTCTCTCTCTCTCTCTCTCTCTCTCTCTCTCTCACGCTATCTATCTATATATCTATCTCCCACCTTCGCCCCCACCTTTCCCCTTCTTTTTAAAACACAAGCGAGGAAGACATTGGTGTCTCTTTCCTCTCCTCTTCCCTCCCCTCATTTTTTTCTCTCTATTTTCATCTTACTTCGATAATTTCTTTCTTTCCATCTTTTCTCTCCCTTCTCTGTCATTATTTCCTCCCTCCATTTCCTTTCCCTCCGACTCGCTATCTGTCACTACATCCATCCCTCCATCCCGCACTCGCATATTCACCCGCTTGCTTCCTTGCTTGTTTGCCTGCTCGCTCGCGCTGTTTGTTTTATCCGATTTTTTTTCATTCCTTGTGTACATTAATCTGTATTACGTTCTCGTTTCCCCTTTCATTCTTAACCTTTTTTATATCATTAATTCGCATTGCAGTTATATGGCGCTCGTTTTTTTTCGTTTTTTTTTTCTTTTTCTTTACTTCCTCTTCGTTTTCCTACTGCCAAAAGGTCAAAGATATTAAGATAGAAAATAGACCTGCCGCACACACAAGGCCGTAATAGAGCAGTCAGAAATAGAGTATTGCCAATTGAAGACTGCAGATACGGGTCGAAAATCGGTAGATATCGGTAGAACAAAAGTCCTTCATTTGTCTAAAAATAAAGATTAAATGAATGAGAATCGGATACCCCTGATTCCCGATTCGATGCGCAGTGTTGCCAACGGGGATGATCTTGTCTGTCTGTTAATTATCGGACAGCTGCGACACTGCCTTTAATCAGACTCTTATTTAGTGGCTTCACATCGGCAGCTCCCACGTGTCACCCCCCCCCCTCCCCCCCTCCCCCCGTGTGGACGCCGTACAAAAAGTTACCTGGAATAACTTTTAAAATATTTAACTCGCGTGTATTGTGTGATCTCGCTGGCGGCCGATTTTAATTTGCGACTTGGTAATAGCATCTTTCGTCGTCCTTTTTCTGTTTGGCTTCTTGGCGGTCGGTCGGTCGGTCTGTATGTATGTCTGTATGTATGTGTGTTTGTATGTATGTATGTATGTATGTATTGTCTGTATGTATAGCTGTATGTATATCTGTCTGTCTAGCTGTCGGCCTTCTCTTCTTTCGTTTCTTTCTCTTTCTTTCTTTCTTTCTTTCTCTCTCTCTCTCTCTCTCTCTCTCTCTCTTCTCCTCTCTCT
>NW_020868937.1:37198-49698 GCF_003789085.1 Penaeus vannamei
TATGTATATATATGTATATATATTATGTATATAATGTATATATATATGTATAATATATGTATATATATGTATATATATGTATATATATGTATAATGTAATATATGTATATATATATGTATATATATATATGATATATATATATGTATATATATGTATATATATATGTTATATGTATATTATATTATATGTATAATATATATATGTATATATATATAGTATCATATAATGTATATATGTATATATATGTAATAATACGTATATGTATATATAGTATATGTATATACGTATATGTATATACGTATATATGTATATATATATGTATATATATGTGTATATATGATATATATGTATATATATAAGTATATATATGTATGTGTATTATGTATGTTGTATGTATATGTGTATGTATATGTAATTGTATATGTATAGTAATGTATGTATATTATATGTATATGTATGTATATGCATATGTATATGTATGTATACTGTATATGTATGTATATGTTATATGTATGTATATGATATATATATGTAATGTTTATATATGTATATGTATATATGTATATATAATGTATATGTATATATGCATATGTATATGTATATATATGTATCTGTATATATATATATGTATATGTATATATATGTATCTATAAATATATGTATATGTAATAATAAATATATGTATAGTAATATATATGTATATATATATATGTATATATATAATGAATATGTATATATATGTATATTGTATATATATGTATATGTAATATATGTATAGTATATGAATGTATATATGTAATATATGTTATATGTATATATATGTATATCTATTATATGATATATAGTATTATGTATAATATATATGTATATGTATATATATGTATATTATATGTTAATATATAGTATATGTATATATATGTATATGTATACATTGTATATGTATATATATGTATAGTATATATATGTATATGTATATATACGTATATGTATATATATGTATTATTATGTATATAATGTATATGTATATACATGTATATATATAAATACTTATACATATATAATGTATATGTTATATACACATGTGTATATACATTATGTGCATATGTAAATGCAATATATAATATATATATATATAATCATATGTATATATTTATATTAATATTCACACACCCACACCCACACATGTGTGTTTGAGGGAATTGCTTCTTCAAAAGAAAACTGAATAAACGCATTGGGCACAATGCCAAAACGAACCGAACACGCACGCTGTGCATTATTCATGAATAAAAATAATAAATCATTAAATGTTTAATTTCAGTTTTAACTATCCTATGCATCTTGTTTACTGTCTGTTACTAATTTCATCCTTTTCCTGTCGCCCAGAGCCATCATCTCGTTCTGGAGCTGGACGCAGCTAAGCCGGAGTCCTGACCAGTATAACGCCTCCATTTCGGCAGATAGATACAAAACACCTGGTAAAAATTATGATTAAATGGATGCATGTATATGTGTGTGTATGTGCATAGGTGTTTGTGCGTATTAGTACGTTTTAATGCGTGTATGAGCATGTAGACATATGTACACACACATCCCAACTATGTAAATCCTCCTTTCCCGCAGGCTTTCACTTGTTCGTCTGGGCCAGGACGCTGGAGTGGAGCCGCATGATCACCAAAGCCGCAGAGAAATACGAAAATTTAACGACTCTGTTTTACGAGGATCTTCTGAAGGACCCACTGAAGGAACTCCGAAGGATTCTTCGCTTCCTGAGGGTCGAGCCGGACGAAGAGCGACTCGCGTGCTTGGCCAGGCATCTCGAAGGACCGTTTAAGGGCGCAAAGAAGGTCCATGACCCGTACAGCGTTTTCGAAAAGAAAGTTCTCAAGTCGGCCATTGTGTCCGCGTCTCGAGCCCTAGAGGAGAGAGGCTACGCTCCTTTACCTGATTATAAACTGTGATTATTTATAGCGTTGTAAGGAATTATATTATTTAAATTTGAAGGATATATACCTTCAAAGAATTAAAATAAATTATTAAAATAAATATATTTATTTTTATGTTTATATATCATTTCGTTAATACTTCCCCACATGAATACCGGACTACACACACACACACACACATAATTCATACACAAACCCACAATATCTACTTTTATATACATATACACATAGACCTACAAATTTATATACATGAGGTCTTTTTGTACCATCCGAAACTCTTAACACTTTGACACATCTTTGATGCTGTATCATGGTCGCTGCAAAATATGATTATCATACCAAGTTTTGAAAAAAAAAAAAGAAAAAAAAATCTAAATTTCACAAAAAGAAAAGTCGATAGAAAACATTAAAGTACTTAATAGCAGGTATGATTTTAACTACAAGCAAATATTACAGAAATATTAAGTAAAATGGAAAATGTACTTGATTCCTCTGCAAATATAATGGTTTACACACCCTCCCGTTTCGCATGGCTGCGGAAACGCATTTCTCAGATTCAGTCAAACCTTTTTTTTCTGAGGTCGCATGAGGTTTTGCATCTTATCGTATCCACCGTGAGCTCTATGTCCGATAATTAGATAATGCCAATGATTCGAGGTATTTACTTTTCCCATTGATAAAATTATATCAGCAAATCAAAATATACAATCTATTCTGTGAAATTCTTGAGCCTGTAAAGGTTGTATCTTAGAGGTACAGAAAGACTCTGAAGACACTGATCCCACAGAAGACAATTTCACGTCATACGATGCCGACTCATCAAAAATGTCTTTCCGGCGACCGCCATGTCTGACTTCAAATTTTACCTATATCGAGAGACATGTATTTGATATACTGCTAAAAAGACACAAACATTTTATGCACCTTTGAAAATAAATTAGTATCAAGAAACACGATGCGATTCGTATTTAATGAAAATATAAATTCCCATCTGAGCCTGCGTGGAATATATATGGAAAATATCGCGCTCTGACTGGTTGGCAGGAGTGTATCAAACTGTTTGAAGGAAGAGGCAAAGATACATACAAAATGAAAAGAGGTGTCAACAGGTTTCAATAATGTGGGCTTAAAAGGCAAACATCAAAATGTATAATATCTGGGTTTCGGGGAAGCTACAAAAGGCCTATATACTACTATCGGGACTATATATTATCGGCATCGCACTTATCAGAATTGCTATATAGATACAACACATAATTCGCATTGAATGTTGCATTTTATCCCCCACACCTTAAAATATGGGCATTAATCTTAGGAAGAACTACGAAGCAATGATATAATGCACCTCAGCTTAATCTTAAAGAAATGAACCCAAGAAAATTTGGCAACAACTGCCCCTTAGTTACCTCATGTAATGTATCTGCTACTATTAGACTTTCTAGGATATATGAGAACATAATGCTCCTAACCAAACCAACTTGCCTGAAAACAACAACAAAAAGAACAAACCACTGTACCTAAAATTCCAATATTTCGCAAAGCCTTTATAATCGGCAGAAACAAGAAATAGACATATACTGTGCACTGTATTGGTCTGCATTGCCATAATGATAAAAGCAGAGGGATACAACAGCGGGTGGCCATCTCATTCAAACGTGTTATTGCTTCTATTTTTTTCTGAAATGCTATGAACAGAGAATGCAATCACTGGTGGGGGGTAAGCAATTTATGGTTCACCAATGATATCAAAATCCAAAAAATGCCTGTGACCGATTTTGGAAAATAAAGTCAAAATAAATAAGCGCAGGTGTGATGCTGTAAAAAAAAGTATACCGTCGTGTCCTAAATTTGACCAATTAAGACATCCAAACACAAACATATCCCTCCCGAAACTCATATGAAAATTGATGCATGAATAAAATTAATCTCTAATACAAGACCATACATTTCGTTTCTATTAACAATTCTCTGGTAATTGTTGAAAGACCGCGACGCACCCTCGCAGAGACTAAGTTCCAAATGGGGGGGGGTACCCCCCCTCTCCAAAGGGGAAGTTGTCCTCAGCAGAGCCTAATTCCCTAGGGGAGGGGAGGGGGAGGGATGAGGGATAAATCGACCTCACAAAGCTCCGTGGGGGGGGGGGGAATGCACGATGTCAATAGCAACCTGTAAATGTCTAAATAAAATAAATACACTTTAACATCTATACAATTTGTAATTATATGAAAGACGAGCCTAAATTTATATTACGGCAACAATAGAAAGGCCGTATAATAAAAAAATAAGAGCCAAACTTTGTCAGAACGGACGCCGAATGAAACACGCTAAATTAAAACAAGCGCAAAACGTTATGCGGACTAAATCGATATATGATACACAATATTTTTTTTATTATAACACATTCGTAATCATACAAACCTGAATACCGAAACATAACAATAACCAACGAACTTGTGTCAAACCGTTTATAATTTTAAATAATGCGGATATTGTAAAATTCTAATTAAACAACTTATTGTAAAAACGCATTTTATTAATATTTATGATATATTCCGTGCAATATACATGTGCAATTTGCCGGTTATCGTTTAAAACAAATTAAAACGTACTAACCTCCTGTTGTCGCGCCTCAGTTATGAGACTTCCCCGCCGGGTAAATTATAAGTAAGACACCCGCCCCAATTTCGTTTTTGTCGCCTACACATTTCAATCTTCAGGGCACGTAGGGGACACCCACGGGAGAAATAGTTTAATAGAAATTTAAAATTTAGGAATAAAATCGAAAGACGAACGAAAATTCGTCGCCGCTGCAACATGCGCCGCGCCGGTGTCC
Organism: Penaeus vannamei; assembly: GCF_003789085.1. Classification (NCBI taxonomy): domain Eukaryota; kingdom Metazoa; phylum Arthropoda; class Malacostraca; order Decapoda; family Penaeidae; genus Penaeus; species Penaeus vannamei. Next base: position 41,976 of record NW_020868937.1, read on the forward strand.
GTGTTGCCGATATCTCCCTGGGGGTATTTCGCCGTAGTTTTCAGAAATCTCGCAGACATCGAGATTTGTAGAAAGGCAACCTTTGATTTTGAATTAAAGCACGGCCAGTGAGGTCCCCACAAAATATTAAATTCCCCGGCATGTACGAACATTATTAAATAATTCAAATACACTTTCCGCGGCTGCCTTAATTAGGATTGCCCAAAATAATTTAACACACCCCTTATTAGCACGATGTCTAATAATAACCAAATCACATTATCAATACATTTAACACATACCGTCAGTGCGGAGGGTACAGGCGAGCTGCGGCAAGGAGGAACTGATGGAATCTTTTGTTCTCCGCCGGGTACTTCATTTGAAATATGGCCTTAGCCAAGTACCCGGCGAAGTGGTATGTCCTCCTGCCGAAGCGGGGCACTTTGATCTTCGCTTCCCTCCATTTCCGCTCGATCGTGTTTGTGTGCGCTTTACTTTTGGGGTCAACAAAATTATATGAATGATTCACAGTTAAATGTTGATAGCCCTCTTTCTCCAAGTTGTATGCCTTCCAACAATCACTAATGACCGTTGTCCCTGGGTGGATACGCTCCTTAATGACGTTAAGCAAAGTGAGAGAGTCACGCGTCTCCACGGCAACGAGGAAAAAATCCCTACTCTTGCGGCATACTCCTCCAAAAACCCACTGACCTTCTATGACACGACCTACGTTATACTTTCGTTTACCAAATTTAGATTCATCAATCTCGACAATTTCCCCTGACCCACCAATTTTGTCGGATTGATTTTCAAAACACCAGAAAATTAAAACCTCCCGGCAGAAGCTCGCCCAATCGCAAATAGTCCGGTTTGGGAAATTAAACTCGCTCCGTGCAGATGCGTAAGAAAACCTCTCTCGCAGATACAAATTTACAAATTTTAAATTAGTTTCAAAATCGAGCTTACTATTATCAAACCAGGTGTTCTTAAAAAGTGATTTTTTGAAATTGCATCTAACTTTTCGATTATTTTTTTTTGGGTCTTGTCGCACCTAAATGAATTTAAATTATCATCGCGACGGCATTCGCCGTCGCATTTTGGACATTTCATGGCCTCCAAAATGAGGCCATGTGTACGGCAAAGATCGAGCAAGAGGGAAGGCTGGGTGCCGTACTTTTCCCAGAAGTGCCCATACCTATCATGATATAATAAATTAAAAAAATGATCCATTATGATATAAGCCAAAAATATTTTATATTTTAAAATACATAAACATTTAATAATATAAATAATAAACATTTAAACTTACCCCATGTCACACTCCGCACAAAAATCACTAGTTGCCATGACGGTGGCTTACAGGCAAGTGACTACGTAATAAGATTGGGTATTGTTCCGATTGGAAGGCAATTGATGTAACAAGGCAGTAGCATTGTTAGATTGTTAACAATCAATCAAGGTTATGATAAAGATTATAGTAATGGTAAATTAACCACATTACACAGAATACAACATATAATCTATAAGCATAAATATAATTGAGGAAATTTCATTATAAATAACATAAAATAATGTATAAAAATAATTCGTAATCGGCAATGATTCCAGGTTGGTTGAAAGTGGTGCACCGAAAACGTGACCTTCATAGAAAACGCAATTATAGAAAATGGAATAACAGAAAATGAGACATATAGAAAACGAGCTTATAGAAAATGTAAACATAAACAAAGAACTCTGCCTGTGGAAGGATGTTTTGGACTTAGGCTCTGCGCGGCGCGCAGCGCCGCGGTTTTTTTTCCGTTTAACGGTAAATATAATGCCTGTGCATCTTAAAATTACCACTATCCTACTCTATTTCTTCCGCTCTATAAGATGGCGGTGTCCATTTTCCTCTATCTACGCGCGTCGCGGTCTTCAACCTCTACCATTCTCTGCAATAGGAAATGTGTTTCAACTGATCAGATTACTGAAAGCTTACCATCGTTAAATTTCAAGTTTCAACCAGCCTCGGACTTCCGAAACTCTTTAGTGGATATTCCATAGCTGGTTATTATATCGAATTTAACTCGTTGACGAGTGATGAAACATGAATTCCCCGAAGCCAATGATGATAAAATGTGGTTGTCATACTTCGTACTGTACTTTTTGGAAAGAATCGGAATAAAGTACACACATCAAAACGAAACAAAACAATAAAATAGCTTCAGAACGTCCTCGTTGAAACTCTACGGGTACATAACCATTTTTCACCCATACAATTCACCATCTACAATTTAACGTTAATACTGGAATTGTCTTTTGTCAGAGCACCAACTGCTTTAAGAGGCCGTGGTGGATAATTGTGTGTATTTATGCATGTGTACATGTATGTAAAAGGAAAAAGAAAGAAAAATCTTACGTAACGAAACCATTTAACCCCAATTTTGTGACGGCACACCGAATCCATCCATCCATCCGTAGGCAACAGAAAATTAACTTGAACAAATTAGGTTGTGATTTTCAATAATACTGCGTGTATTTTAATATATGGAAAGACTCTTATCCCTAGCCGATCGTCGTGCTTCCCTAGCCGACCGTCGTGCTTCCTATCCGACCGCCGTGCTTCCCTATCCGACCGCCGTGCTTCCCTATCCGACCGTCGTGCTTCCCTATCCGACCGCCGTGCTTCCCTATCCGACCGCCGTGCTTCCCTATCCGACCGCCGTGCTCCCTATCCGACCGTCGTGCTTCCCTATCCGACCGCCGTGCTTCCCTATTCGACCGCCGTGCTTCCCTATCCGACCGTCGTGCTTCCCTATCCGACCGCCGTGCTTCCCTATCCGACCGCCGTGCTTCCCTATCCGACCGCCGTGCTTCCCTATCCGACCGCCGTGCTTCCCTATCCGACCGCCGTGCTTCCCTATCCGACCGCCGTGCTTCCCTATCCGACCGCCGTGCTTCCCTAATCGACCGCCGTGCTTCCTAATCGACCGCCGTGCTTCCCTAGCCGAGCGCCGTGCTTCCCTAGCCGAGCGCCGTGCTTCCCTAGCGAGCGCCGTGCTTCCCTAGCCGAGCGCCGTGCTTCGCTAGCCGAGCGCCGTGCTTCGCTAGCCGAGCGCCGTGCTTCGCTAGCCGAGCGCCGTGCTTCGCTAGCCGAGCGCCGTGCTTCGCTAGCCGAGCGCCGTGCTTCGCTAGCCGAGCGCCGTGCTTCGCTAGCCGAGCGCCGTGCTTCGCTAGCCGAGCGCCGTGCTTCGCTAGCCGAGCGCCGTGCTTCGCTAGCCGAGCGCCGTGCTTCGCTAGCCGAGCGCCGTGCTTCCCTATCCGAGCGCCGTGCTTCCCTATCCGACCGCCGTGCTTCCCTATCCGACCGCCGTGCTTCCCTATCCGACCGCCGTGCTTCCTATCCGACCGCCGTGCTTCCCTATCCGACCGCCGTGCTTCCCTATCGACGGCCGTGCTTCCTATCCGACCGCCGTGCTTCCCTATCCGACCGCCGCGCTTCCCTATCCGACCGCCGTGCTTCCCTATCCGACCGCCGCGCTTCTCTAGCTGACCGCAGTGCTTTTTCCATTTAACAGTAAATGTAAGTCCGGCGCAACTTCTACTATGTTCCATATTTTTTTCGCTCTATAACATGGCGGTGTCCATTTCTCTCTATCTACGCGTGTCCGTCTCCGTAACCTCTACCCTAAAAAGGAATAAATACCTGATTCAATCAGCCAGAGAATGGGTAGAGTTCTGAAGATGCATTGATTAACATCAAATTTGCACTGTTGCTTGCACTTGGGGCACTCTATTGTTTCCTATTCGAATCCATGTTCTTGCACTAATTCAGTGTTTCCATTTTATCCTCGCATTATTTCGTGTTATAAATCATACCGCTGACAAACCATTTCACCCGTTCATTTACATTCTCAGTAGCAGTTCGAATACCACGCGTGACCACAATGACAAGACTTCTGATTTCTGAACTTCTGACTGAAGACTATATACTAAAGATTGGAAAGTATAACAAAAGCCTGTGAACCCCAACGGTTGGCGGATAGTGTAATACCTGAACAATAGATGGCGTAGTGGACGCGATATATCGTCTCTGTTTATTATCATGAAATGTCACTTACTCAAAACAGTAGGAAAGGGATTTTTTTTGGTTTGTTTGATTTTGCATGTTTTACGCTTCCTGTTGTTTGTTTTTGCATGTTTTATGCTTCCTGTTGTTTGTTTTAGCATGTTTTATGTTTCCTGATGTTTTAACTGCAAGCCTGCTTTGCTTAATACTTTCATTGATGATGGCTTGAAATCAAATAAAGAATTGTTTTACATAAATGTGTTGTGTTTATCCTTGATTTAATGACACAACAAAAATGAATTAAAAAGACGAAGAATTTATTAAAACCGAATGATTGTGGAGTTTATTTAATAGATTTGTTTAATAAATTGTAGAGTTTATTGAATTTAAGTTTATATGCACTGTATTAACACCAAAGATATTTTCTGCAATAAACTTGTATAGTATTTAAAACAATAGAATAATCTTATGATGTCATGTAAATATGCATACACATGAGATAATTATTAATGTTTTATTGTCGTTTTCTGAAAAAGTGCAAACCTTATTTAATGTATTTAAAGTAATCTCTGATAAGAGAAAAAAGTTACTAATGAACAGAATAATTGTATAATTCCAAGTAAAATCACACACACACACACACACACACACACACACACACACACACACATATATATATATATATATATATATATATATATATATATATATATATATATATATATATATATATATAAGTAGTTCTTTGATAGTTATATTTCGTCTCTTATTTAAAAAAGACATTGTAAATTTTCAACTGAAACTAAACCGTCAAAACTATATAAAATATATAAATAAATAAATAATAATGATAATAAAAAAATCTATATAAATGTATAGTCCCCCTATAAACGTTCTCTTTTCGCAGTTACATATCTGAACAATAGATGGCCCTGTATGAATTTTTGGACCACATTTTTTTAATCGGCCTGATACGTGCTCTCCTATCTTTCGTATATAGTTTTGGACCCTATGTCCAATGACGTATCACTGCGCCATACACTGACGTCACACCAAATTTTGAAGAGCGAAATATATGAATAGGTTAGGAAAATTGTTGAATGACTGAATATAATGGTAATCTACATCGTTTGATGATTAAGTATCGAAAATCAACGTGAAATTACGCGTAAACGTCTATCAACGATAGATAGTAGCACACGCACTACTTTCTTCAGCGTCATATTCAGAGTTACATGGTTTGTTTACATTGACCAAAGACTATATACGAAAGACAAGAATGTCGAGCAAAATCCTGTGACTAATGCTGCGTCGGCGCAATAGATGGCGTTAATAAGCATTTCGTGACGTCATCTCATACCGTCTGTTTATTTACATAGAAGAGCGAAAATTGGAATGACAGTTCCGACAATGCTAGGAAAGTCTCATCCTTGTTCTGCTTGTAAAAGCAAAAAGAGAAGAATAAACAACTTATATTTCATGTTCTTCCCAAGGAAAAAGAAAGGTGCGTAATATTTATAGCTAAGATATAAACTTAGATATATGATGTTCAGATTGACATCAACAAGATATAAACTGGATCGCATGAAATTATTTTAATTCGTAAAGGTGTCATCATAACGCCCCTCTAAAAAAAGTAGAGGTCCAAAATCGACTTAATATTGTAGTGTAAGCCTTAGACTACAAATTGAAGTAAGTTGAGGATAGATTTGACATCAATATATTGAAAAAAAAAAAAAAAAAAAAAAAAAAAAAAAAATAATATATATATATATATAATATATATATATATATATATATATAATATATATAATATAATATATATATATATATATATAGTGTCAGGTTGGTGATGAGTTCAATTATAGTTATCACCCTAATCAGCATATATATTATATATATATATATATATATATATATATATATATATATATATAATATATTATATATATATATATATATATATATATAAATATATTATATATATATATATATATATATATTTATTGATTGATTGAACAATGTTTTATTTGGTAGATCTGTATAGTAGAAACAAATAGGAAATATAGAACAAGTAAAATAATTTCAAATGTTAACAGGGCAACGACGAGTGACCCTTGAGCTCCTTGCCAGCATTTACAAGGCGTATTTTCTGGCAGTTCCTAGAAAAGGGGTAGGGGGCAGAGCCTCCCTAATCAAACATGATTTTTTTTTAAATTAGGAAATTCATTTGAAACTCATGCGGTCTTAATGTGAAGAACTGAAGTAAAAATACACGATTTGACCATTGACTTGTAAAGGTTTTATTCTATCAAAAATATTGTAATACTTATTCTTTAATTTATCATCCTTAAGTTCTATGTATTGATGCATGTTTGGCAATATAATCATATATATGACATGTATTTGAAGGAATTGTATGAAGAAATAAATGATATTACAAAGTCATTATACAATATGAATTATTTCAATAATACACGTATATATAAGCAATTAAGCAATTCACATACCCCTCTGAATAGGTTTCAACCAAGACTATCTACGAAAGACAGGAAACATGCTATCTAACGCAATCTAAAAATGTGAGCTCCCCGGTAGTCTACCAGCGCCATCTGTTGACTCGACGCCCAACTGAACATCCGACGTCGTTCAGTGGGGGTGTGCTCACTCGGGCTTATGTTCTTGGTCAGTTCAGACTTATTCAGAGGGGTTGGGAATAGCTTATTTACTAATAAATTTATATATATATATATTCATATCGTATCATGACTTAGTAGTAGCATTTATTTTCTTCATATAATTCTTTCGCCCTCCAGCCCGAAACTACCCATTCGGCAATTTAGGGCTGGTGAACAACTATAAATTGGTAGTTTATACATGCACGGCATACATACGGCGTATACAACATGCCATATACATGACATTAAACCACGTGGCACAATGAACTTATAGGCCTACAGTCACATAACATTAGTGACATATAATGTATATGATTATATTGCCCAACATGCATCAATACATAGAAATTGAGTATGATAAATTAAAGAAAATTATTACAATATTTTATTAGAATAATAAAACCTTTACAAATAAATGGCCGTCGATGTCCTGTTAACATTTGAACTTATTTTACTTTTTCTATATTTTTTTTTTTCCTACTATATAGATCTACCAAGTAATGATTTCAATATATATATTGTTCAATCAATATATATGCTGATTTGGTGATAACTATAATCTAACTCAATATTAACCTGATAGTTTTTTTCTCACTCTATTGATGTCAAATCTATCGTCAGCTTACGTCAAATTGTAACTTAAAGCTTGCACTATATTATTAAGTAGATTTTTGGCCTCTACTTTTTTAGACGGGCGTCATGACTTGACACTTTACCAATCAAAATAATTTCTTGTGATCCAATTTATAGCTTGCTTATGTCAATCAGGACGTCACATATCTTAGGTTATATCTAAAAAAAAAAAAAAAAAAAAAAAAAAAAAGATTACAAACCTTTCTCTTTCCTTGGAAAAAAGAAAAGTTATTATTCTCTTATTTTTGCTTTTTACAAGCAGAACAAGGATAATACTTTCGTGCAATGTCGGAACTGTCAGAACAATTTCGCGCTTCTCTGTAAACAAACAGACAGGTATGAGATGACTCATGAGATGCTCATTGACGCCATCCATTGCGCCGAC
>NW_020868937.1:54698-56827 GCF_003789085.1 Penaeus vannamei
ATTGGAATGATGATAGTTATTATCATCATTATCATTATATTATCATTGTTATTATAATCATTATTGTTGTTATCATTGTCATTATTATTTTGTTACTATTATGGTGCCTTATGTTTGAAAAAAAATCTAAACACCATTGTAGTTTTGAATTTTGTTTAAATGTTCACTTCCTACTGTCCAGATAAAGACTTTCTTAACTAGAAGCACTTAGGAAGTTCATACTCCGTCAAGGCAATAAGGTTACTGATGTAATGAAATAATCACACAAAGAATTACGTTAAAATCGCCTTTCTCAAGTACACATGTGACGCCCATAAACTTAATCAATAGGGTAACTGACGCAATTATTAAAAAAAATCCTGGGACCAGATCACACACACAACCACACACACAAAATGGAATCTAAGTTGGGCAGAGACACCCCTGGTAAAATTTGCATACAAAATCTGTTCATGTTTTGCAAGTTTGCATTTACAATAGCGGTAACTCATGCAATAATTCAAAAATTCCTGGCTTCGGATCATGATCAAATTCCTGGAACCGAACCATCACCAAAATTTAATAGACTGTAAGTTTGGCTGAGACAAACCTCTGGTAAAAAAAAAAATCATGAAAATTGTGAGTTATCCTGCTATCCAACGAACATACGAACAAACTACCATACATACAAACTAAGAAAGACCTCTATGGCGGAGGTGATAATGGTAATGATAATTAAAATGGTACTGATCGTCGTTATATTATAATGATCATTATAATCATAATGCATATTTCACGTTTGAGCTTGATATAGTGGCCTGTATAATTCAATAAGAAAATGTTTGCGGTTGTGAAATCACTGCATGGTCGGCAATGATAATGATGATAATAACAACAACAATAATGGTAATAATAATTCCAGTAATAATGAAGGTGATGGAAATGATAATCTTGATGATGATGATAGAAACAACAATAGTGAATATAATAGTGAAACTACAAATTAGAAAGATAAGTACATGAATCAAAGGATAATTGTAGCATTAATTATAAAATTGATGAAATTATAGTACGGATTATGTATAAAATGACAAGACTTAATGATAGAAAGAACATGAATAATTTTGATGATATGTTTGATGAAGATGGTGGTGATAATAATAAAAAATAATGATAATGACAATAACGATAATGGTAATAATATGATAGTAATAGCATAATAATGATAGTGATGACAAAAATAGTAACAACAACACAACAATAATGATATGATGATGATAATGATGACCATGATAATGATGACGGTAATAATTATAATGGTAATAGTAATGACGCTAATAATAATAATGGTAATAATCACTACTATCAATATAATAATGATGATAACGATGATAATAATCATAATAACAATAAAAAACAATGATAATAATAATGATAAAGATAATAATGATGACAATAATAACAAATATGATGAGAATAACAATGATAATCATAGAAATAATAATGATAATAATAGTAATAATAACAATAATACTAATGACAAAATAAGAATAAAGAAAATACTAATGATGATAGTGAAAATGGTAATGCTAATCATGATATTAATAACAACTACAATGATAATGATAATAAGATAATTATAATAGTGATAATAGTAATAATAATAACACAGCAACGACAATGGTAATAATATTGCTAATTATAACAATAACTATAATAATAACAAGTAATAAAAGATGATAATGTAATGACAACAATAGTAATAATATCAATAAAGATAATGATAATAACAATAATGAAAATGATATTAGTCTTAACAATATTTATCACAATGATAAAATGACAACAACAATAGTAAGGATAAATAATAACAACAATAATAACAATTACAATAATAACAACAATAAAAGTGATAATAATAATAAAAAATAACAAAATAATAGTGATAATGAATAATAAATAATAATAATAAAACATTCTGGTAATGGGAATAGCAATGATAATGATCATAACGATAATAATGATCACAATGATAATGAATAATAATACATTGATAGCAATAATGGCAATAACAACGAGAATGGTAATTTTACTGTTAATTAATATAATGATGATATAATAATACTAATAAGGTAATAATGACAAACATG
>NW_020868937.1:66927-71927 GCF_003789085.1 Penaeus vannamei
AATAACAAATAGAAATAAAACCAAAATTGATATTGAAGTGTGTATGAATACTGAAATCAAATTTAACTGCTAAGATTAGGCTAGATAGAGTTAGAAGAGGAAAGAAAATATAAGGAAAAGAAGTATTCATCTAAATCCCTCAGGATAACTTCTTTCTAATAAATTTTGAAGTAGTAGACCCAGAATAACTTCACCTGATTGATCCATTCCTTGAATTTTTATGAAAAAAAATATTTTTTTAGTAATATTGATGCTTTTATCATTATTGGCATCATAATGTTGATGAAAATAGCAATAATGATAGTAATAAGAAATAAGTAATTAGCTCCTTGATGAATAGGTATTTGTCAAGCCATCTATACATAAACAATGAATAAACTAAAGTCACAGTGGACATGGCAAGTCTGCCATGCCTTCCCAGCACAAATTGATAAATCATGTAGGTGGAACATTATAGACACTAATGGAATACCTCTTTTCTCTTTATATTTGCAATTTCATGGGTTTTCTTTACTTATTTCCTTACTTGCTTGTTCTAAATTTTCAGATGATGATGTGAAGAATGTTGTGGTAGATCCACAAGATATAGTGCCAGATTGTTTAATGCCAGAAGCCTCAGCAACAACAAACTCCAATATCAGAATGGAGAATTTTCAGACCAGTCAGTCATCTGCTTCTGACACCTCCCAGAACTGTGACCAGCCCTCTTATTATGAAAAGCCAAATGCTGACTTAACTGCCAACATAGGACCTTCAAGGCGAACAAGAAAACAAAAAATGGATCAGTTATGTGATCAAGATATCTTATTAGCTCAGTTGCAAATGCAGCAAGCACAATTGTCAATAGAAAATTTAAGACTGGAGAGGAAAACACTTCAGGAACGATACCAGCAACAAAGGGAAGCTCATGAATGGCAGAGAGCACAGCATGAAGCCAACCTGAATTTAGCCATGTTGCAAATCAAATTTTGGGAAAAGAAAACTGGATATGGTGATATGGAAACATGAACTAGGGGCAGGAAATATTCTGGGGGAAAATTTCCCTGAAAGGATCTATTGATCTTTGAATTATTGAATATTGGAAGTATTAGCAGCAGTTATGACAGTCAGATTTATTGGCAGTACCTGAGTTAATCATGATCTTATACTAAATGTAATGAAAGTTATTTAAATGTTTTATTTTATATATGGTTTGTAATAGTTTAAATTTGCTGAAAATTTTACCTGTTGACAACAAAAATGAGTATGATAATTTGTTGCACATTGTATATCTTTTGATACTTTAACCATTATAGTTTTAATAAGAAAATATATAAGAATAGAAAAAATATATATACAAATACATATATTTTTGTTATATTATGCATTGTAATGTGTACAGGATGAAATCCAGAAACTGTGTAATGGATCATAGTTGTTCACAAATTAGCTTTACTTCTAAAGTTAGAAGGTAATGAGTGATTATTTACACTATGATGCTAATAACTGGGATATGTAGTGATATTCAGCAATATAGAATTACAAAGACCTAGGAAGAGCTGCCATCTCTGTGAATGAGGGAGGCAACATTACTCCCCTGACAAGCTCAGGGTGACTGGTGCTTACACAGATAAACATATTTGAGACTATAATGGTAAATGATGCTTATTCAAGATACCTCAAGAACTTATAATTACCAGAAGCATTTCATCCAGATAATCAGAAGTGTACCCTACCTCAGAATAAAGGTGACTTCTACAATATTAGGTAATATGATATCACTTTTAACTACTTAATTCCTTCACTGTAGATTATTGAAAATGCTGTTGCATCTTCCATGTTATCTATCCCTTCAAAAGGCAGTGATTGTGATTAGACAAAAGATGCAATGGTGAAGTTTCAGGCACCTAGGTCAGTGTTCACAAAAGGTCATAGAATTTTCTTTGACAAATGTAAAGGTTGTCCAAAAAAGTCTTTGACTTGTGTGGAAAACATCCAGATCTGAATCATAGACAAAAAGTTGGGTGTCAAGGACATTATCGTGAGGAGTCCTAGACAAAATCTTGGAGTCAAATATGTTTTTCATGTCAAAGACATTTTGAAGCTTATGATCTTTCATGAATACTGCCCTGAGATCTGTTATGAATGTGCAGCCAGACCAGATATACAATGACTTTTATAATACTGGTACAACAAAAATAACAGTGCATGTTTTGCTTTAGATATTGTCATTTGAGTGATATGTTATTGAGAAGGCTTACTCCTGAGGAACGATGAAATTGCTATATATTAAGTTTTAAAATGATTCCAAAGGACTTTGTGATTCAGCAGATATGTTTTTTTTTTTTTTTTTTTTTTTTTCTGAATTTATATGAGAAGTGGTCACATCTGCTGTTTCATATTTAGACAATTCCTTTATATAGTGCTAAAATAAGTCTAATTGGTCAATTAAGCTCAGTTACCTAGTGTGTTTAATTTGATACTAGTACACTTCAAATGATTTATGATTATTGAAGTTTACAGCCGTCATCTATTTTTGTCTATAAAGTTCTTCATATTTGTGTCTTTGTTATGTATATATCTTAGTATACCATTTTTGTGTATTTTTATATACATATATTTTATTATGAATTTTTTTATATAATTATGTGTATTTATTATGGTAGGTGCAGTTTTTATGCACATTTATGTTTCTTCCTTTCTCCTTTTTTGTTAAACCTCCACAGGTGATATTTGGTAAAGTGCAGAAGCTATGTGACTTATGATAAGGTTTATGTTCTGATGAAGCCAGTGTAAGCTTAAAATGTCTTCATCCAGAAAGACATTAACAACACCCATTGTAGCTTAACATGCTCAGAGCACTTAAAGCTGCCTGTATTTAGGCAAGGTTACTCAATACAGTATTTGTAAAACACTAGCAACACAGATTATTGGTTGTTTACCCTCAAGATTGCATGGCTGATTGGGAGTTACAACATGCTGCTACTTCCCAGTATTATGAGAGGGTATCACATTACATGTTAATAGCCCAAATAAAAGTTAGAATTTAAAATACAAAAAAAAAAACGTTCCTACAAAATGCTTTCTGCTATATGCATAGCGCTTTTGCACCACTTTTGTACCATTCTAAAGTACAGAACATTTTGAATCATCATTAGATAGGGACATTGTACTACAAACTTCAAATTGCTTGGCAATTACACACAAGGAAACACAAGTACACACAATTTTAAGCAAGAAACACACACAAACTTAAAATCAAATAATCTGTTACCCACTTACATATTTTCACCACCCCAACAACACATGCATGTATGCAAATGAACTTGAACAGACAAACAGAAATAAACTTACTAGCTGTTTAGATATTGTGGGGCCACAAAGAATACCATGGAAATACTAATTTACAAAACTAATATATAAATAAATTGCTTCCCTGTCATGTAATCAAAATTTTACATTATAGATTATTATTGATAGCTTATGTAAGCATATTTTAAAGATGAAATTGATTTTGACACACTTTACTGCCAGTGCAATAGTGTTAAGTTAATCCTTGAAGAAGGATAGTGTATGAATATTGGAGTCTGTATGAAATGGTTTGTGATAATAATAGATGTATGTGATTTTTTCTTCATTTTCGTCTATAGTGAAGAGATGAACTTTTCTCTGTTATATGGAAAATATGTCAAATAAAATGCTATTCATGTTTGTTTAGTAAACATGAGTTTCGTCCACTTTTTTCTAAGAAATGTCTGTGATAAGACAGTTCGTATGTACTTAGTCATTAATAAATATATAATGGGAATCTTTTAGTCTTTTACTAAAGAAATTTTAAGAAGTTACCCACTATCTGAGATGTGATGGTTCAGCCACAGCAAAGAAATACACATTGAAGAGCATTATTGCATAGCAAATTTTAGGTTTGTGTTAAGATTTGGAAACCAATTATAATTTTGGATTATTGACCTATTAATAGAGAGCAGGGTAAAAATATTTCCTATGTTTTTATTTTCTCACAAGAGTGGCTGACTGTAGCTTGGTATAATGAGGGCAAATCCCTGTTGTGAAAGACATAATTCCTGGGAGCATATTTTGGCTAGGTATTGTTGTTAGGAAGAAATGCCTTAGTTATTATTATTTATTTAATTTTTTAATGGGTAATTTATCTACTTTTTATGTCAATTCTCATTATCGTAAGACTTATTTGGTACCATGAGCACAAATGGCAACAATTTTTTTTTCTTTTTACTGAACTTGAAGCTGTTTCACAGGAAATGAAGTAAAGTTTTGTGAATCTGATGCCACCAGGGATGGCATGATTATTAAATGCCTTGACAAATTGATGGCTCTACTAGTACGAAGCCAACAATGAGCCAATCACGAGTACTACCTGTCTCACCAACTTATCATTATAATAATTATGTCTATTATAAAGCAACAGCATTGATATTAGTAAAAAAAAGTTTCATCTAGAAATTTAAGGAAATGTGATTTCAAGGTCTGCTAATTGACTCCTTTGTGGTGCCATATGCAGAGACAATTCACAAAATACTACAGTGAACACTACGTTATCAAGGTGTTGTTGGATTAAAACAACATAGGCATCCTGTTCTTTCATGCATTTCTGTTTTGTTGGAGAATATCTAGTTTGTGAAGAATATATATATAACACTCATGAGAAATATAACAGTATCTAGCATACGTTTTGGGTAACTGCAAAAAAATTGTCCATGGTATGTATTTATAATGAAAAGTAAGATTCTTCAAGGGATTATTAATTGTAGTATGAATAAATAACTACTAGTAAGAAAGAGGGAAATAAAAAAAAAATTATTTCCACCAAAAATATCTACATTTGGTGCTTATTTTATAACTTCTTAAGGATCTAGATTTGTTTTTCTTTTTTTAAGTCAGGCTGCACTCAAGTATCTTCCAGACATATGCCCTTGCCACAACTAATTTTGCATATTCTTTTCGTCTTCCTCTTTCCTTTCCCTTCTTTTCTTCATCCCCTTCTG
>NW_020868937.1:76927-86927 GCF_003789085.1 Penaeus vannamei
GAAGAGGTGAAATAAATTCAAATAAATTGCCAACTTTTATTTAAAAAGTGAGTGGAATTTTTATCATATTACAGGTATTTACATTATATTCATATATACATTTTGCATCATAAAAGAAAATATATTAAAGCTTGAGGTATATTCCATGAGAATTATGACTAATTTACAAACTTAATCAATTATTCCATGGCTTCTTTCATAGTCCCGTACTTTTTCATATATATTATTGTAATACTTTATCTTGGCTACTACTTGTCTTGCAGTGTTTATATCTTCATTTGAAAATGCTGTATCTGCCTCCCTGCAAATGCAAAGACATAAAAATAACATTATATTAAGAAATATTTCCAATATACACTGTAAATGGAAGACAAAGTATAAATCAAAACAAACCAAGTAAACATAACTGTGACCACTGAAATAAATTTACCATCAGTTGTTCTTAGTCAATCGAGATTTATGTAACAATTATGGATGCTTACAGAAATCCTAGTACTTACTGCAACAAATTGTCTAAGATCCTTTGGTTTTTCTGTCCAATTTCTTGAACAGTTTCTTTGTCATCTGCTTCTGCTAACTCTTCATTGACTTCCATAATTTCCATCAGGAATTCAGGATCCATGTCTATCTAGAAAGAATAATAATAATTTGGTTTACAAAGATAAAACTTTGAACCTTAAGTTGGTGTTCTCATTCACCACAGTATTATCTTTTTTGGCTATTGGCCACACAGATGAGATTGATAGCGCCGATCGACAGTTCTCCCATTTGCGTCTGGCTCGTTTGGTAGTTTGCAGAAAACATTTGGCACCTAAAAACTTTTAATTTGTTATTTCAAAAACCTTTAAAAAGTAAAGGTTTAACCTCATATTACGTGCCAGTGCCATAAAGTTTAACCATGTTACTGCTACTAGAGGAGTTAAATAATCTCCGTCCAATAAGCCAATTGGGAGTGGTGAGTTATGGTGCCAAATGTTGTTAGGTCCACAATGTGTCATGGCAAAAATGGATGCCAAGTGTGCTTAAAGGGGAAAGAGGAATTGATGTTTGAGACTGCATTATTCTTTTTTGAGTAATTTAGATGAAATGGGAATATGGCACAACTATTAGTATCATTAATATCTTTCTTTTATAATCATATTTAATGTCAAAACTCCTGCAGTAACCATTGTTACCATCATTGTCAAAACAATTACACTTATATGCCTATTAAAAACATTTGTTCCACATGTATATTAAATTGGACAACAAACTTTCCTTGGGGATAAAAAAAAAACTATATTTACAAACTGTCAAAAATCCACAATTAGTATGGTTTATTCCTCATTTACTGTTTTATTCTTTAGTAACTAGGTATGAAACTCCTTTTATAAAATTTATTGTGAATAAAATAAAATAAAAAATAATGCAAATGCGAAAGCTCTTAGAACTGGACCATTCTTTGCAAAAACCAAAACAAAAAACCAAAATCATAATTCACAATCCCCATCCATAAAAAGTGATATTCTGATGCAAGTATAGTTACCTGTCCTTCATGCAATGGTTGACCAGCAAGTTCAAGCAAATACAAAGCACGTTCAACTGGATGTAACAAACATCGATATGCCTTGTTAATTTGTGAAGAATGATCAGCTGCATACTGCTGTTCTCTCTGAAAAATAAAAATAAAAATTAAGATATGCTATCTATAATTAATAATATAATAATACTATCATATCTATATAGACACAATATATAGTACAAAAAAATTATCTCTATGGGTTATTATATGAGACACAGAACAGGACACACTGTTTCTTTTACAGTCTCTATCATGCATATTTCTAGATACTAGAAACAAAACATAACTACAATTCCATGTCACAATCAAGTGAAAATGTTTTATGCCATCACTTTATTTAGTATTAGATCAGTACAAGAAAATCATATATAAATTTACTGTACTATGTTCTGAGGTTATATATCATCCCATTCCTAACAGAATTTATCATTCACAGCTTCAATTTGTATCTAACATGCAAATCAGAATGGAAATAGTTTTTTAAAATGCCCTGTGATGATAATTTTAGAAGAGGTGAGTATCTGTAAAATGAAGATGATTTACGATATGACAGGAAATGTAAATAAAACAACTTAAAGGATAATGGTTAATGGTTGAAACAAATACATGTGCTAGACATCTAAGGTCATATAGCACTATGGTAAAGTATTGTGATGAAAACTGTGAGTGAGTTAACAATTACGATAAAGAGTGTTAAATGTTAAATATTATAGAATGATACAGGATAATATGATAGGGAAAAGGGTAAAGAGGAAGTGCAAATACAGTAAATCGTAGATTAATAAAGAAAAGGGTTAAGGGTATAGGGCGACTGGATGAAATGGGGTGTATCTGTTGCTTGGGAAGCTATAGGAACATTGCTTTAAGGAAAAACTTATAAAAGAGCTACTATGAAACAGTCAAGGGGATGAGAGAAATGGAATCCAGAAAAGGACACTGTTGCGAAAGAAGGGATTCACATGAGTATCCAGGCGGGAGAGGTCAGGATAATGGAGAACGAAAAGGGAGTGGTGTACATGGAGAAGAAGATGGGGTGTATTGGGAATGTTTAATATTTAATGTTTGAAACAAATAAAGACAAGACATCAAAGGTCATACAGCACTATGGGAAACTATTGTGTTGGAAGGGGTAAAGAGGAGTTAAAGATTAGGAAAAAATGTGTTAGATGTCATTAGAGAGTGTTATTGGATAGTACTGTAGTGAAAAGGGAAAAAGGGGAGTAAGTGAACTAGAGCAGACATAAGTAGAAAGGAGAGGGTTAAGAAGGTAGGGCGATTGAGTGAATTATAGTGTATCTGTCACTGGGGAAGGTATAGGAACAATGTTCAAGGAAAATAGAGATGGCTGTTGGAAAAGTAGAAGAATCCGGGGAGAGGGGGAGGTGTTAGATGTCAAAGATTAGAGCGTGTTATAAGAAAGTATGGTAATGAAAAAGGGAAAAGAGGGAAGTAAATAAAGTAGAGCAGGGCTTGCTAAAATGGGAAAGGTTAAAGGGGTAAAGCGACTAAGTGAATTGCATTGTATCTGTGACTGGGGAAATAATAGGGACATTGTTCAAGGAAAACAGAGGTGGCTGTTGGAGAAGTAGGAGAAGAATCTAGGGGATGAGAAAGGGGGACTGGGGAAGATGGTGAAGTATCAGGAAGAATGTCTGGAGGGGAGGGGTCTGGAGAAGGACACTATAGTGATAGAGGGGATTTGTGTGAGTATTCAAGTGGGAGCGGTACAGAGGGTAGGGTATGTTGGGAGGGTGTAGGAGGAAGGGAAGTGGAGGGAACTTGAGGAGGGGGAGGGATATCTACAAATACTTTAAATGTAGGAGTAGGAACAGAGAGCAATTGAAAGGTTGGGTGAGGGAGCAGAGTGTTCCCTTGGGTCATCTTTAGGAAGTTTTGGATATCTTCAAGGGTTTCTGGAGGGGAGTTGGGTCAAGAGGACTGAGAAACAAAGGTTCTCTTAAGAGGAGCAGAAGAGAAGATAGATATCTGAGGAGCAGAAGAAGAGGAGATAGACATCTGAGGAGCAGAAGAAGAGGAGGGTGGAATGTTTAGGTTGCCTGGTGCGACAAATAAAGTGAGGAGGGGTAGGTATCAGGGAAGTGGTAGAGATTGGAGTATCTGGATTTAGACTGAAAAACAAATTTGACTGGGGGATAGGGTAAGTAGATGTAGGATGGTTTAGGGTATAGGGAAGAGATAATGGGGGAGATGCAGACACATCTTGTGCAGATATTGGGAGAGCAGAGAGAAGGACTATTTTGGAATAAGTTGAGAGAAAAACCTTGTCATTGAGCTTCTTGTCTGTCTAATACAAAATTGTCACTAAATCCACTAATCTGATAATTCTTAACTCTATATACTACTTACTTTGTAATACATATTTATACCTGAAACTGAAATTATGTCCTACTTGCTTTACAAAACACCACAAAAGTCAAAATGTAATCTTTCCTAGATTGGAAACATTTTGAACAAATAGCGATGTAACCTCTTTTATTATGTATAAAAGCTAAGACAAATCCAATGATACAGGAAATATATGATAATCTGTGAAATGAGAATAATGCGAGTTAAGGTTCAATAGGGTTGAGTCATAAATAAATTTAATTTGATTTTAGCTATATGAAAGGTAGTTATATAGATAATGTTCAGAATAGTATTGCACACTGAGAAAAAATAAAGTAACAGCCATAAAAAAGCACATGAAACACCCTCAAGGCCCCATTCCTGCTCACTAGGACCAGTGGCGCGTGTATTAAAGAAAATCTAATGTTATAAAAATATATAAAAAAAGACACAAATAACAGAATGTTAAGTATTGTTTTTGTTATTGCACAAAGTTTATGACTACCTAGAGAGTCTGAGCAAGGAAAACAGTCTATTACCATCATGATACTGCAAATCAATTTAAAAATATAGACCTTGGAAAGTGACAAAATAAAAAACACTCATGCAAAAAAAAGTGACAACATTGCAAAGAGGAAGCAAAGGGTCTTGAAACTGCACAGAAGTATTTGTGTGAGTTGAGTCTACAAGCCAAACACCTATGAAAGGTGCCACGCAAATTAGCCTAATGCTTGGATTTTAGGCTATGTGCGGGCAAAAAGGCACCCGGACCCAATGAGTTAAAGTATGTTAAGCTATGCTAATACAGCTAAGTCTATGAATATGGTTTGTATACTTTAGTGGTAACTTGTTGCCCCATAAGGAATCATTTCAAGCTCTATTTTGACAAGTTTACCGTTAATGGGACCTAAAATCAGACCATTAATAGTCCACCATAAATACTAGAAAGTAATCAATGAGGCTGTCATAAATCTCTATACACTCTACACATTTTACAATGTTTATATAAAAAAAAAAAATTAATAATAATAATAATAGTAATGATAATGACAATAATGTTGGCCTATGTTATATGATGTATAACTGTGACCTGAAGATTCTATAGGTTGCCACCTCACCATGTGTCGTTTTTAATTGCGGTCCTATTCACTTGTGGCATCAGAGAGCCTCACACTTCCAAACACTTGATTAGCACTCCAGTGCCTTAGCTCATAGAGCCACTTAGCATACACATATATAAATTTTATATAATGCCTTTATCTATTTATCTATCTCTCTATCTATATATGAATAAACAAATAAATAAGGAAATAAACAAATATGCATATATTTCTTGTTATATATTCTATTATTCCTAATACTTGTAACTTAATTGCCATGTACTAACCTGAACAAGTATGGTTTTAATGGGGCTATTGGAGGCTAGTAAAAGTTTCCTATTCAGCAGTAAGACCATACAGAAGAGCAAGCAAATAGATAGCAGTTCTTGTTTACTATGTAGTTGCCTCACAAACCTGAGTAATTCTTTACAGTACAGACACACTCGCCAGAGACTATGTCTCCAACCCCACATCAACTCCCCTGGAAACATTAGCTTCACCTCAATATGCACAGAAAGATAAAGCTGAACCTTATGTGCCAAGTGGACTTGAGCTGTGAGCAGCGCTTTCCCGTAATCTTTTTACTTGATTTGTAGTGTTAACGTTCTTATATGCAGATTATTGCTTGTACCAATAACTACTACTTTTTGTCCTCTACAGGCATATCATCATCAATTTATCCTAGCTTCCATACTGTAAAGATTAACCCAAATCTTTAACATCATATACACCAAAATAATACATCATTACCCATTCTACATTTTTTTTTTTAAAGTGACAATAATAGATTCTTTGGAAACAAAAACACTAACACAAACAAACAAGTTATTTCACACTGAAATATGAAATTCAACGTGAAAAATATTAATTTCTGTTAATCCTAATATGTGTGCTAATAGAATACTCTATCATTAGATTCAATGACCATATGAATCTTGTTCGTCCAGACAACTTGTCCAGGACCAGCAGGACAACCGGATGAAATGTAAGCATTCACATTTTTATCATACCGGTGTCTTTATTTTACATGCTGCATGGGTTTTGTAACTTCTTTGATGCATATGTAACTTATCTGCAACTGACAAACACAAAAATATCCTTTGATAACACCAATAAAGGGCCATAAAATTACCCATCAATATCTTGTGGTTACCTGCAACTGTCAATGCTTACATACAAAAGCTATTGTGACGTCATCTTGTCCTGCTCGCCCACCTTCACAGGAGGACCAGTTGGGCGAGATGGACTTGTCCGGGACAGAGAGTAGAGGTTCTGAATGGTCAAAACATCTCATCCAACTGGTCTGAAAGAGCAGGACAAGCAGTCCCAAACACAGTCCCCTCAGTGGCAAGTTTGTCTACAGCCGTCAAGAAGTAATGGCCTATGACGTATATGTGCTTTATGACTCATAATGGGTGGGCTGGCTGTACATAACTTCCAGACTGTAGAGTATTTTTCTTGCGCAGGGAATATTACATTTTTTCAAACGCGGAAAACATCAGCTTGTCTACATTTGTGCGGACGGATCTGTGGACGGATGATGAAACAAGTACACAGAAAGGTCAGAAAAATTTATGCGTGGATGAAGATTTTAAAAAGAACTAAGCGTGCGTGGAAAGTTACCCAAAAACTACATTTGAGTTGACAGAATTTGGCCAAATAATTTTTGTGCGGGGAACGCATTCCCCTTACAGACCAAACTCTACAGTCTGGCATAACTTAGGCCTAACAACAAAGTCTAGACTGTTGTGTAACATTGCAACACAAAAAATTCAGGTTCCATCATCATAGGGATATGACTGGTTTGTTGGGCTTTTCCAGAGTACAAAGCATGGAAAGCTGCATGCAGGTCTATTCTAGACAAGTTGTTGTATTTATATTACATGAGATTCATGGGTGTGTTTGTTTTTCATGAAGTAATATACATATTTCATTAGCAAGTCAACTCCAACAGAATCATGGTGTTATTAATAATCATGAGGAGTGATTACATAAAAGGGATTTTCCAACATAATCAGAGTATTTAACTAAGATACATTTCAAAAACAATACTGATGGCTATGAAAAAAGAGACAAGGATTAACAGATCAATGAAAGTCAAAATGAAGATGATGTGATGAAGGATATTGGTCAAACAATGTGGTATATACTAATTGGCAACTTTATACACTTGCATTATGAAAAGCTACTTTAATTTATATATCATTCTCACTTTATGTTCTGTAACTTACCTCTGATTTTAAGGTGAATCTATCTGGATGAAACTGAGCTTGTAATAATCTAAAAGTCTTGGATAATTGCTTAGTCTCCATGCCAAATCTTTTCTCTACTTTCATTACATCGAAGTAGTTCAGTTTCTGGTTGGATGGCTGTAAAGACTTGCATGAACTACAGACTGAAGAATATGAAGTAAACTCCTCCTGACAATTCCAACACTTGAGGTGAGATAAAGTACACATAGCTACTACTGGGAGGCAGTGCTTGGCAATCAGCGATGGTATACTGTACCCTTCATAACTTAGTTTTGCTTTTTGTTGGCGTTTATTAGTCAAGCAACTGATCCTCAAACCATGGTAAGCTCGCAAGCCCCATAACCCTTCCAATCTAAGGGGTACAGGTAAAATCCTTTCCAAGCGGCCAAAAGAAAGAGCAACGAGCTTCGCCATGTTGCTCCACCTGCGAGTTCACGGGATGTAAATAAACAATCTATATTTCGGAAAATTGTTTTCCTTCGCCTGGCTTTCTGGGTAATTCTGCTAAGTATTTTAAGTGAAG
The DNA here is from genome assembly GCF_003789085.1 of Penaeus vannamei. NCBI lineage: Eukaryota > Metazoa > Arthropoda > Malacostraca > Decapoda > Penaeidae > Penaeus > Penaeus vannamei. Next base: position 84,710 of record NW_020868937.1, read on the forward strand.
AAAATAAATCATAATCAATATTTTCATATCTAACAAAAAAGTTACAACAAGTAATCGTAGTCAAGAGAAGTGAAGACAAACGGCATTGAATATAAAGTGATGAAAATATACACCTGTATCTTTCTCCACTCCTTTTTTTTTCATATCACCAATCTCTCTAAACCATCCTACTTAAAGATTGCAGTCTTAGAAATTAAAACATGATTTATCCATCTACAAAAAAAGACTACATAAGAAGTCCCCAATAGCCAGACGCGAAACGAAGCGGCGTGGGTATTCTTCTGCCTCTCACTTTGGTCAAGAGTTCAACAGACGACCCAGTGTTATGTCGTCTCGTGCGAAGGGATGAGTCTAGCATGTGACTCCTGTTTTAAAAGCTGTGTGTAAGGGCGATGTCCAATTCCGAGCGACGGGTTGGAATCGATATATGTTGCGTATGTGGTTATGGCAGCAAGGAATGGTGGTTAGGAGAGGAAGTCATTAAGAGAGTCAAGGTGAGCAACAGGTTGTTTCACAGCAACAGAAACTTTGTCGTCTGCCTCTTTGACATTTCTCTTTCCCGCCCTTCGGTTCGATGTGAAATTTAACTTGTGTATTGTACTAATATGTTTTTTGTTAATTTTAATGACATGTGGCATTTAGCTATATGTCAGAAGTTCTATGTATATAGAAATTATTAACAAACAATTTCTTTGCAACCGTAGCTGACCGGATGGCTCTTGGTCAGTACCGGTAATGAAAATGCAACACGTCATACTTGTCGGTATATTTATGCATTTTTCTGATGTTATCCAGTCTGTGTGGTAATTGTCATCAAAAGAGTCAAATGTAAATCGAATGTCATTGGTTAGTTCCGGTTTGAACGATGGATAAAGGTATTGCAACTCCACACATCCGATTTAGGCTGTGACATTGTTATCAATCGAAGGTCATTTCCGTTTGATGTTTTTTTTCTGTTTGCTAACAAGTTGGTTTCAAGTCCTGTCACCGAATTAGTGCCTGGCGTAATTCTTGGTAACATGTGCAAACTAACAACTTTCCATCAGTTTAAAATGTAATTTTATGGCTTATACAATGAAAAATGTAAAAACAAAAATACAGGTGAGGAAGGACAATCAAGAAGAGTAATTTCGTGGTCTGGAAGACAATGATGGCGAGCCTGTCTAGCGTGACCGTGTTTGTGCGTGCGTGCGTGTGTGTTTGGGGAAGAGGAGGGAAAGGGACTACGAACGGAACTGCACTCACAGGTAGCCCTTGAGAGGTAATCCTCTTACCGCTCGCACTGATAGCCTTAGTGTTTGGAAATATTTCATATAGATTATTATCCAGTCCCATGAAATCACTCCAATAATTGAACGGTGTATTCCCGAAGGAATTCTGAATATGATAAACAAGTAGCTCGTGCAACAATCACTTATTTTTTTTAGCCAGTAATGCAAGGCAACGGAGTCGTGATATGCCGATGTTGCAGAGGCTTCTCTTGCGATGACGCGGTTGCACCGTTGCAGCATTGGATTATGCAGATCAAGGTTCACCGGGAAAACACCAGCATCACTCGCACTATCCCAAAAACGTCCAACCTTGCCGCCGCACCTAATTCCATCATCCTACCAGCATTTTAAGGATTTATATCTTTCGTTTTGATTTGTTACTAGCTTAGGTCACCTTTCTGCTGCTAGTGTAAAAGAAAATCGTATTGCACATTGTAGACGTCAATGAATGTGATTAGATGTATCAAACTGATTTTCAAAACTCATTCATTTCGTCTCCTCACGCAGCCATTCACAAATCAAGACCTCTCCCGTGATTGGGAGAATGTGTCAGAGGCCCAAGTTCGATAGGTTTCGCGAAGTGGCTGATCAAATTAAAGACAAAGGAGTTAGGTCAATAATAACTGTTTAAAAGGGAGGGCATTGTGATCTTCCGTGCCGATGGATGTTAGGAAATAAAGTGTATAGGGTACGTTTGGGAGAGGTTTCACCAGGGATCATTTTCATTATGCAGTAGTAGTATTGTGAACACTGCGTGGAGGTGGTGGGGCAAAAGGAGCAGCAGCCTAATAGCAGTAGTAATAGATGTGCTTATATAATATTTGTACTAATTTTGTGTGAGTTTGTGTGTGTGTGCATTGTACGGCTGAGCGTTAGAACATTGACAAACGTTTTTGTTTCACGTAAGTGTCGTTTTCTCCTTATTTCTATTATAAAAACAGAACACT
>NW_020868937.1:130708-133208 GCF_003789085.1 Penaeus vannamei
GGCCTTCTGGTGGCAGGATGGGAGGAGCGAAAGGTGGCCAGAGAGAGAGAGAGGGCGCAGACTGAGAGGAGAGGGGGCGAGCAGAGACGAGAGTCGTTTATGTTCTTCTGCGTCGTATTTTGTCGTTGGTCTCCTCCCTGCGCGCACGAGGAGGAGACGAGAGGGGGGGCAGAGAGAGAAGAGCGGCTTCCCTCCCTTCGACCACTCTCCCTTTTCCTGTTATTGGCGGGGTGGCCAGTCGCCTCCTCCCTCCCTTTCCCGGGCCCCTCGCCCCCCTTTTCCTCTTTCCTTCCCCCCTTCCGCTTCCCCCTCCCTCCCTCGGCGCCTCTCCCTCCCTCCCATCTCCCTCCTCCCTCACTGGCCTCTCTCTCCCTCCACTCTTCCCGTCCCTCTCCCTTACCTCTTTCTCCCTCCGTCCCTCCCTTTCCTCTCACTTCCCTCCATCCCTTCCTCTCCCTCCGCTCTTGGTTTCCCTCTCCCCTCCCTCAGGGTTTCCTTACTCCCTCCCTCCCTTCCTCTCCTCCCTCTCCCTTCCTCTCCTTCCCTCCATCCCTTCCTCCTTCCCTCCCTTCCCTTCACTTCCTCCCTCCCTTCCTCTCCCTTCCTATCCCTGCTCCTTCCCTCCCTCCCTTCCTGCTTCCGCTCATTTGCAACTGCTGTCTGTCTGTTTGCTCTCTGTATTCCTTGGCGTCTTACGTGTCAGTTCGACAAAATCGCCCTTCTTTGAGTATTGACGTCACCGGAGAGCAGACAGGCGAAGGAGAGGCGGCAAGACGATGGGAGGGAGGACTCTCGGAAGTAGGAAGGGCGGAAGTATTTTGACCCCAGAGAGAGGGATTGGACGAGGCACTATGATATAGCTTGTGGAAGATGAAGAGGCGGGGGTCGAGTGTCCGAGAGAGCGTTTCAGGGATTTTCAGGAGAAAGGGGAGGCTCTTTGGTGGGAGGGAGAAGAAGGGGATTAGAAAGAAGGAAAGAGGTAGGGAGGGGGGAGGAGGGATCGGAGAGAGGGGAGCAGAGGGAGGAAGAGAGAGGGAGAGGGAGGAATGAGAGGAGTAGAGGAGAGAAGGGAGAGAGAGCGCAGAGGAAGAGGAGAAGAGAGGAAAGAGATGGAGAGAGGAGAGGGGATGGATGGAGAAGAGGGAGGAGGGAGGATGCGAGGAGAATGAGGAAGTAGAGGGAGAGAGAGAAGAGACGAGAGAAAAGAGACGGACGGAGAGAGAGGAAGAGGGAGAGAGATCGAGAGAGAGAGGAGAGAGAGAGAAAGAAGAACAGAAGAAGGGATAGCAGCAAAGCAAGCAAGAGAGAAAGAGGAACAATAAGCTAATCTTTATCACACGCACTCCGTTATTTCAGACATAATTGAGGTAAATGATAAAGTTATATGAAACATCTCATTTACTTTCACTTTAATTAAGCTTTCGTAGCTGACGTGCCCGCGTCACAAAGTTATTGCCTCGATCATTTATCATGGCTGCCTTAAACCCCTTGCAGAGAGAATATCAATATCGACGAGACTTTGTTGTTTATAAAGAAAATTGAGATAAAAGAAGTAGGAGGTGCACTTTGATTTTTTTTTCAAACCGGTTAAAAAGAAGTGGAAGGTGCACTTTGATTTATTACTTTTTTTCAAACTGGTATCCTCATTATTATTATTCCTCCCCATCCGTAGCCACCCCGTACCCCACCCCGTCTCCCGCAAAAGCAACGCGTGAAGAGCGATCTTGTAAAGAGGAGGAAAGTATTCTTTTGACCTTTAACGGACCCCTTTCTCCTCGCTCTAACCTCCCTCGCCCCCCCCCCCCTACCCTATTACGCCCCTCACCCCTTCTTCGAGTCCTCCTCACTTACCTTTTTCACCCCCCCCTTATTCCCCTCCCCTACTCCCTCCTGGTGACTCCCTCACCTTCTAAAGCACCCCTCATATCCTTCACCCCTCTTGACTCTGCCGCCTCACCTCCGTCACCATCACCTCCCTCTACCTTCAAACTTTTTTCACTTTCTTTACCTTCTTCACCCTCTTCGCCTCCCTCTTCCTCCTCACCTCCCTTTACCTCCTCACCTCCCACACCTTCTTTACCCTCTTCACCTCCCTCACCTTCACCCATCTCCTTACCTCCTCATCTCCTCACATCTTCTACACCCTCTTCACCTCCCTCATCTTCACTTCCCTCTACCTCTCACCTCCCACACCTCCTCACCTCCTACATCTTCCTCACCCTCTTCACCTCCCACACCTTCTTCACCCACTTCACCTTCATCTCCCTCTACCTTCTCACCTCCCACACCTTCTTTACCCTCTTCACCTCCCCTCTACCTCCTCATCTCCCACACCTTACTCACCTCCTACACCTTCCTCACCCTCTTCACCTCCCACACCTTCTTCACCCGCTTCACTTCCCTCACCTTCATCTCCCTCTACCTTCTCACCTCCCACACCTTCTTTACCCTCTTCACCTCCCTCCCTCATCTTTCCCTCCTTACTCTATCTAGCCCCTCA
>NW_020868937.1:150708-158208 GCF_003789085.1 Penaeus vannamei
CTGTGTGTGTGTGTGTGTTGCTGTGCAACACAGTAATCATGATACGTGGTACGTCACAGAGTCACAAATTGTGTGTGTTCGTGGTCGCTGGCGATAGTAGTGCGTTTTAGTGCGGCGTTGCCGTGTGCGATGTGTCGTGTGTGTTGTGTGCTGTGATCGCTGTGTGCGTTATCGTGTGGTCGCGTGTGACATAAAAATGGTGTGCCTTACCGTCTGAATACTGCAGCTGGTGTATTGTGTGTGTGTGGTTGTGTGTCTGTGTACACAATACACACACACACACAACACACACACACACATATGTATATAATATATATATATAATATATATATATATATAATATATAGAGAGAGAAGAGAGAGAGAGAGAGAGAGAGAGAGAGAGAATATATATAATATATATGATATATATGATATATATTATATATAATATATAATATAATATATATATATATATGATCTAATATATAGTATATATAATATAATATAATAATATATATAATATTATATAGTATATATAATTATATATATATATATATATATATATATATTATATATATTTATATATATACTATATAATATAAATTAAGAGAGAGAGAGAGAGAGAGTGTGTGTGTGTGTGTTGTGTGTGGGTGGAGGGAAAGAGGTTCCGCACTCCACAGCCCTCCCCCAAGCCCACTCTCGGGTCGCCCTAGGACGCTCGGAGTCGGGGTGGTGCTAGTCGTACGTGACCGAGTGAGTCGTCTTCATCACGTGGGAGAAGAAGAGTCGTTTTTCATACGCGTGGGGTGCTCGGTTGTCTGTCCCCCCGACGGCGTTTACTCATTCACTCATCTCTAAGGCTCAGTGAATACAAATAAACTCTTCTTTCTTGGTTGTAATCGTTTTTGTAACTTCTCTTTTGTATACTAAGATTGTATTGATTCTATTACATATATATACGCATATATGAAAAGTGAACCTGCATCAGAGAAAATGATTGCACGTCGGGAAATATGAGCAAGTTAGGCTCCGAGCATTCTAAGCAGTGTCTGCGAGGGGTTCAGAGGCTCTTGAACGTATCTCAAGCAAAATGCATTGTGTTCGGAGCAGCTGCTGAGTCCCGGATCCAGGCATGGATTCAGAACGCGTTATTTTCCCAGGCTCTCGTCCCTAAACTCGAGGCATAATGGACTTAGATTACATGCAGACTCCAGACTCGGGTCTTTTCCCCGCGCTGGGCATTTGGAAGCAGTTAAAGCGCAGTAAATACTCCCTGGGAATCTTTTCCGAGATTTCTTTACGGGAACTTTTATCCCCTTGTTGAGCATAAGGGCCCGCGGTGTAGTTTTCTCTCAGCCATTTCCAGGTGAAATCAAAGCTAGACAAAGTACTTCCGGCCAGCCCGTGATTTAAGACCACCGGGAATACCACCTTTCCTCGGCGTTTTATCCCAGTCTTTCCGAATTTTGGATTTATAACTCGCCTTGGTTCCTGTAGGAGTGTGGCAGGAGAGGAATATTAGTTCCATCGTGCCGATAAATGGGAAAGTGTAATATTCAGCTCACAGGATGCATTCATTTAGGAATATTCGATGGACATTATAGTATGCGTGACGTCACCCCCGAACGTTGGACACATATGGTAATGCACATGTTCCCATTTAATGAATTTACGCATTTGCATATCCGCCAATCACATTTCATACGAGCCGCCATTGCAGTTTAACGAGACGATATCGTATATTTTTGATAGTCTTTTTTTAACTCCCCCGAAAGCAATCGTATTCGCAGTGTAAATCATCCCGATCCGGGCTGTTTCGTGCGAGCAATTCTCTGTGGAATATTTTTAGGCTGCCTTTGATAAGCGCCGCCGCCCGGGCTGGTTATTGATTTATTGCGTTCCCGATAAGCCGCGGTCAGCAAACAGATCAGCCTGACGGAACGGCCATGAAGGGCGCGCCGCTGCAGTGGTGGGATGGCCGGACTTTTTGCTGATTTACCTGCTCATGATACCGGTCTTTTGAGTAAGCCTGTGCGTGCATTCGCGATGGCTGTGCGAGCAATTGATCAGACTTTCAGCGCTTTAGGGGCTTTGCAGCGCGGCCGATTGAAGTGCTGTGCGCCGTATTGCCGTAAATTGCTGCCACGGGGCGCTTACACGGGGCTATACCAACGGAGATTAAATTGACTCCGTATTGCACACGGACATGCACTGTGCACAGAACACGAAGAGTTGCATGCGTAGGTATGGAGTTCACACATGCATGCGCGCACGCACGCACACACACACACACACACACACACACACACACACACACACACACACACACACACACACACACACACACACACACACACACACACACACACACCACACTCACCACTCACTCACTCACTCACTCACTCACTCACTCACACTCACACTCACACACTCACACACTCACACACACACACACACACACACACACACACACACACACACACACACACACACACACACACACACACACACACACACACAACACACACACACACACACACACACACACACACTCACTCACTCACATATATATGCATATATATATATATATATATATATATATATATATATATATATATATATATATATATATATGTATATATATATATATATATATATATATATATATATGTATATATGTATATATATATGTATATATATATGTATATATATGTATATATATGTATATATATGTATATATATGTAATATATATATATATATATATATGTATATGTATATATATATATGTATATGTATATATATATTATATATATGTATATATATGTATATATATGTATATATATGTATATATATGTATATATGTATATATATGTATATGTATATATGTATATATATGTATATGTATATATGTATATGTGTATATATATATATATATGTATATATTATATATATGTATATATATATATATATATATATATATATATATATATATATTATATATATATATATGTATATACATACATACATACATATACTTATACCTGCACACACACACTCCTCCCTCTTGCCCTCTTATTCACTCACTCATTCTCACTCCCACGCAGTCTCGTTCGCACACGCGCTCAGGACCGAACAAGTGTGTTAGCACGAGTGGCTGAGCCTCGCCAAGGCGATGAGATGAATATCATTAGCGCGGAAACCCCCATGGGAAGTGATTAATCTTGTTGTTACGTTGCAGATCCTCCCTTTCCGCTTCTTATATTACCTCCAGGGCTGATAATTACGTCGCGGAGGGCTCTTCAGGGGCTTCCTCGCGCTTAACACACGCCCTCGGTAGCCATATCTGCCTCTGCTTGCATGTTTCTGCCTGTCTGTTTGTCCGTAATTTTGTTTTGCTTTGTTTCTCTTTTTTTCTCTCCGATTATGGGTTATGAATCGGTTGGGGGTCGGGGTGCGATTGGGAGATTTTTGCTTGGTGTCGTTTTGCTTGCGTGTTTGCAGTTTGTCTGTTCATTCCTTTTTTGTGTCTATGTCAAGCTTGCTCCGAGAGGGGCGATATGCATTTTTGTGCTGTTAGCGAGCGAGAGAAAAATGCTACGTGATATAAAGGAGGTAAGGAGGGAAATATGATATTCATAAAAGTCTTTTTTCTCTCTCTTTTTACTAGCACGGATAAGAGCAGGTTGAAAATTTAGATAACAGTCTACCTGTATCCCATGAAGTAAAGCACGACCGAACAGTTCCCTGTATGGACCAGTATAGCTCGAACTCTGACACGCGGAAGACACGGTACTAAAAATTGAAAAGATATTCGGGAAGCGCCGGCGAACACCATCCGTGTTTCTGACACGAGGCGTTGCGCCAGCCTGGGATGTGAGAGAAGGAATGACATTTGAGTGCGCCTCTCGAAGCACCCGACAGCCGACGGAATCTTCAGACGAACCGAGCGTGAGCTCCGATGTGACGAGATGTGGTGTGACGGGCCACATCTCCTGCGCGGAAAATGTGTGAAAGGGATACTCCTAGCTGCGAGAAGAAGGAAACAGATGGGGTATTTGGCTCCTGGTGGAAGAGGTTTAGCGGTGCTGTGTTTGCCTTTATACTTTTCCTCCTTGTGTACTAAACCTTACAAACTATCCCCGTGTAGTTTATTTTTTCTCAAATATAAAGCGTTTTTACACAGTGCAGTTTTTAAGGTTATTTGTCACACCGATTGGATTTCTATATAGATTCCAAGCCTGCGCTCGGTGATATAAATAGCCGTATCTGACTCATTAAAGATTAAAAGCGATCTCGGGTGAATTCGCATAAATCAAGGCCCAGGCGAAAGTCGGTGTTGGAATATGCAAGGCTCTGAGAGGAATATTCGCGACCTTAAAGAATACAGAGTATGTAACAAGTTCCGTCTCATTTACTTTCAAGATTAAAATTGAAATTTTTCCTTTGAAGTCACGCGTTTGAACTCTCTTTCTCACTGGGTTTGAAAAACAAAAACATAAAAAACGTGAAATTGTAGCGAGGTGGAACGTATTTTGGAAAGATTTCTCCCTAATAAGAAGGAAAACATGTAAGATCAGACGAGCAGGGACAAAAAATCCAGCCGTGTATATGCACAAGTGTTCGCATACCGCAGTATGTGAGAGTGGATGTTCAGATAATGTGGAGCTTTCAGCACCAACAAGTATAGGTATTTATGTCTTCTTGGCAAGAATTTATAACGTTGGACTGTATCTTCGCATGAAGAGAAGTGGGTCTTGTAAATGAAATTAGGGATTGGAAGTTTTAGACTATAAGAAAGCTGAAAGTTGTGCTACATACACATACACACACACATATATATATATATATATATATATATATATATATATATATATAGTATATATATATATATATATGTATATATGTATATATATATGTATATATATATTGTAATATATATATGTATATATATATGTATATGTATATATATTATATATTATATATATATATGTATATATATATGTTATATATATATATATATATATGTATGTATATATATATATGTATATATTATATATTGTATATATATATAATATATCTATATGTGAGTCAAAACAGTTTTTTTCTTATTGCATACATTGTTCTTCATATGAAAAGTGAAAGTTGCATGATTTTTTGCATCTTACATCCACCGTAAGGGAGCTCCGTATCCGAATGAGACTAGATAACTCCAATGATTAGGGGTATTTACTTGTCTTACTAATTGAATTTTGTCAACGAATCAAGATACACAGTCTATTCTGTGATATTTTTGAGCCTGTAAGGTTGTATCTTAGAGGTAGAGAATCATTTCTAAAACATTTATCCAACCGAAGTCAACACCACGTCATATGATCGGACACGTTGAAAAATCTTAGCATGTCGTTCCAGCGAGTGAACATGCATTTGATGTACTGTAAAAAAAAAAAAAAAAAAAAAAAACAGAAACGTTTTATGCACCGTTGAAATAGAATTTTGCACCATAATTTTGCACACAGACTGACAGACAGACAAACATAGATATATAGATATGTGGCAGAAAATAAGCTTCCTAAAATAACTTAAATGATAATGTTTCGAAGTCCTAGATTTAATCTCTTAGGTATATCGAGGCAAACGAGAATGCAATATGTTAAAAGTGAGGAGGAATTCCAGTGGTTGAACAAACAAACAAAAAACGGTCTTAAGGTTCAAGCTAGACATCGTATTAATGAGATAGGATTTCATCGGTCTGCCGGCTTGGAATGGAAGCCAACACTGGCTGCTGACTAATCCATCTGATGGCCCGTGTCCCAGTGGTGGCAAAGGAGGGCGTTGTAGCGATGTCCTCAAGAGAATACACATCCTCCATGTAGGACAGATTGAGGATTAGGATTCCAGGAGTCTGTCTATGGAGAGTATCGAGACTGAGAGGATACGACAACGGAGTGTGAAGGACATGGCGAAGATAGTCCAGCTTGCCAAAGGAACGACGTAGAAAATCAACCTCTCCATTTATTTGCTGAGGTTCGCTTAAGCAGAAGGCACCAAGGAACACACAAGCGGTGACTCCTCTCTTGAAGCGGAAGGGTGAGCGGAAAAGAAATGTAACTACTGTACTTCCCCCTGTGCAAGTGAAGCATCAGCAGAAGGGAAAATGATGCAGGCTAATGACTAGTCCATCTCCCACAGAACAGTTAGACTTATGCCTCCTTTTTCTGATGACGTTCAGGGTGCTGCGCGACGCGCTGTGACACCCAAAAGCTGTCTTGTGTTTGGAGGCGAGACACGGCACTAAGCTCCGCCCATTTCTGTGATGGAATAGTAATGGCTGCTACTTTATTGGATATTTTTCGACTGAGTATTTTGGAATATGATATCCTTGATGGCTTTTGATATCTTATGCTAGGTTGGGCCGTGTTATAGATACCCAGTATAAGTACGACTATGTCTGAAAATAACTGTGGTAGGAGGAATGCATCTGGCAACTTGAGGTGTCGTGTAGGCCTTAACCTTCGGAAAAGACGGCTTGAACTAGGAAAGTAATGAGGCAGAATAAGTAAATATAGTTTCATGCTCCGACACACGCACAGAAACATAAACACACGCAAACACCTGTATACACACTCGCTAACCCACACACCCTGACTCACTACCCCATATATATATATATATATATATATATATATATATATATATATATATATATATATATGTGTGTGTGTGTGTGTGTGTGTGTGTGTGGTGTGCATATATGTAAATGTATATAATAATGTATAATATATATATATGTGTATGTATTATATACATATATTGTATATAAATATGTTTATATATGTGTGTGTATGTATATATTATATATATATATATATATATATATATATATATATATATATATATATATATATATATTACATATATGCATGCGCGCTTACACAAACACACACACACACACACACACACATTCATATATGTATAAGTACTTATATAGACCTTGTATGTGTATTCATGTATGGTCGTATGTATACGTACAGTCTCAATCCCTTGAGCGCAAACACGCACAGGCGCCCACACGGAATTAACTTCTGTCAAGTGTAATTGTTTTTCTTCATTTCCTTCTCGAAGATTAGCTTGCCATTCGAGTTGCTACTTCTGTTAACTTATCTGTAGACATTTTATATCTTATTTATTACTCTGCAACATTAAGTGATTTCTGTAGAGGGTCCGGTAATCTCCTTTACTTATCTAAAATAAGAAGGGTTTCAAAACTGACAAATCAAAAGGCGTAGAGATAAATGGCGGAAAGGATAGTAAGAGGTGGAAAGGAGTTGGTGTGAAATGAGAGAGAGAGAGAGAATGATGGAATGTCATAGATGGGAAGAGGGAAGGAAAGCTAGTGAGATAGGGACTGAAAATAGGGATAGAGAGAGATAGAGGTAGAGGTAGATAGAGAGATAGATAGATATAGAGAAATAGATAGATGTAGAGAGATAGACAAGATAGAGAGACAAAGATAGATGT
>NW_020868937.1:165708-170708 GCF_003789085.1 Penaeus vannamei
ACCCCCATGGTCGCGACCCAAATGAGGGTCACCAGGGTTTTCCTGAGGGTCGCCAGAGGGTCTTAAAAGAAGAATAAAAGAATCTATAGCCGGATATGTCAGTAAAAGTTCATGTTTTTTATTAACACTTGTTTATTGAAATTCAGTGTGTTGGTAATATAAATTTATAAAAGTATAGAATAACGTAAGCTAATATACAGCTGCAAGTATGATTACCATAAAAATGGTTGGATATATTATTAAATGTTCACACATTTAGGGTCGCGCCCAAAAAAGTTTGGGAAAGGCTGCTGTAATATGTAACTAATGTAAAAAAGAGAAATGAAAGAAGTAAAGAAGATTTTGAGCTCTGGTAAGATGAGCATGCTATTTATGGCAATGTTGTGTTCGATGCAGAGACAAGGGAGAAGGTGGAGGACACAAGGGGAAATATACACATAAGGGAGAAGGTACAGCACACAGGAGGAGGTACACACAAGGGAGGAGATACTCACAATGAAAGAGGTACATAGAAGGGAGACAAGTTACACACAAGAGACGAGGTACACACAAGGGACAAGGTACACACACAAGGGACAATGTACACACAAGGACAAGGTACACACCAACAAGGGACAAGGTACACACACAAGACAAGGACAAGGTACACACAAGGGCAAAAGGTACACACAACAAGGAGGGTACACACAAGGGACAAGGACAAGGGACAAGTAGGCAAGGGCAAGGACAAGGTACACACACAAGGGACAATGTACACACTAGGGCAAGGGACAAGGTACACACAAGGGCAAGGGACAAGGTACACACAAGGGCAAGGGACAAGGTAAAACACAAGGGAGAGAGCGCTGGAAGGCCAAACCGTCACGGCGAGAGATGCAATGTCAGACGTAAACCATTCATAAAATTTCACGTACAGGGCGTTTGGTGGGAAATGGAAATTCAGATGAAACCCAGAATAAAAGTTGCGGAGAGTTCGATTGAAGGGAAGGGTATGTATAGGCGTCGTTTTGTATTGATTTTGTGTGTTTGTGTGAAATAGATGAGATTAATGGGTATAGGAACGATGAGGGGGGGGGGGAGGATATGAAAAAAATAAGTATAAAAGAGGGAAAGAAGTTCAACAGAATAAAAAAAATGCAATATTGAATAAGATAGAGTGGAAGGAAAATGAACAGTCAAAGGGAAAAGAGCAAAATGGTGCTAGGAAAATTATCTAAGAAATCGTATGGAGAAAGAGAGCATGTGGAAGAAAAAATTAAGAGAGATCGGAATAGAAAATGACTTTAAAATTGGATTACAACAAGAAATAGAATGGAAAACGATAAATAATGGAATGGAAAATCTAAAAAAAGAGAAAGAAAAACTAAAGGAAAATAGAAGAAAGAAGTAGAAGAATAAGAGTTGATGTAATGAAAAGTTGAGAGGAAAGATGGGAGAGCAAGGGAAATAAAAGAAAAAAAGTGAAATGGAAAATGAAAAAAATCCACGAGAAAAAGGCAAATAGAAAATAAAGAGAAAATGGAATAAAACAAACAAACAAACCTGAAAGCAAAAGCGTGAAAAAAGTATCAAAAACTGAAAATGAAAACCCGAAAAAGTGTAGCACTGGGGAGCACAAGACTGGTCGGATGCCAGCCGAAGGGCAAGTGTCAAGAATGACATGGTTTAGGCATATTACAAGGACGTATGGGCGCGAGAGAGACGGGACGCGCTGTCACTGGGAAAAGAAAAGGGCGTGAGGGCGCGGGGCAGATTGATGGGCGTCGGCGGAAAGGACTAAAAGTTGAATGAGGTTTGGGGGCAGAAAGAGAACGAATTCTGAAGGAAATTCCACGGGAGCGAACCCTGGAAAGATGCGGGGGAAGGATCTTCCCTTCTCTCTTTCTTTCTTTCTTTCTTTCTCTCTTTTCTTCCCCCCTCCTCTCTCTCTCTCTCTCTCTCTCTCTCTCTCTCTCTCTCTCTCTCTCTCTCTCTCTCTCTCTTCTCTTTCTCTTTCTCTTTTCTCTTCTCTTTTCTTCTTTCTTCTTTCTTCTTCTTCTTCTTCTTTCTTCTTCTTCTTCTTCTCTCTCTCTTCTCTCTCTCTCTCTCTCTCTCTTCTATATATATATATATATAATATATATAAATATTATATATATATATATATTATATATATTATAATATATATATATATATATATATAGAGAGAGAGAGAGAGAGAGAGAGAGAGAGAGAGAGAGAGAGAGAGAGATAAACACATATACACATTCAGCACATGCTCGCACGCGCACGCACGCTCGCTCGCTCGCACACATACATACACATACATACGATACACACGCATACACACACGCGTACACACACCGTACACACACGTACACACACGTACACACACGTACCACACACCACACACACACACACCACACACACACACACACACACACACACACACACACACAACACACACACACACACACACACACACACACACACACACACACCTTATGTATCTGTTTGTATTTATTTATTTATGATACATTATGAATATAATGTATGTTCCTGAGTTTTACAGATGCCAATAAGCCTCACTGAAGGTATAACTTGGCGTACGTCAAGAAATAACTTCGATGGAACATGATCATCAGCCCATTATCATTATATAAAGATTATCTGACCCCGAAACCGGTTTTCCAAACTGGATTTCCTATCCTATACAGATAAATTATTTATGCCATGTAAGTGTCTTCGTCCAGAAATGCTGTGACTTTATATATGAATATGAATATGAGCGTGTTTCATATGAAAGAAAGGTTAAGTCCCAGCTGGATGTTTATGCAGCGCCCGCGCCCGTTCTCCCGCCGCCATCTGTTGGGAGATCATCACCCATGACACGAATTGCGTGCGGTGCGTGTGGTATACGGCGCACACACGCACGCTCGAAGAATTTCCTTAGACGTCCTTCCGCGGGTCCGACTCCCCGGCAAGCGTCCAGAAAAATCTACCATCTGCCCGACACGGAGGCTCGCTATGCAAATCCATGGCAACAGCTGGTAAATCTTGTCCCGGGCCCTGGAACACCGGCTCTCCCACTCACTCATGAATATTCCCCGCACTCCCCGCGCGTCTACATGGTGTCGGGGAAGCTGTCGTCATCTTACATACATGGAAGGACACGTGAGGCAGGAGTAAGAGACAAGAAGCACTAGCAGGAGAGAAAGACAGTAAAAAATGATAAGGAAACAACGAAGCGATAAAGGAAATTCTCTTTTTTACGATTAGGTACTAATAAGGGAGAGAGGACAGAACTGGAGTTTCCTCTTGTTGAGAGAGAGAAAAAATGAAAATAATTGTTCTCGAATCTAGTGAAGTTGCCGCATGAAACTAATCTGACGAGAAGGTGAGCGGGTTGCATATGTATAAAAAAAATTAAATATGTAAATAATTGCTTGTTGAGAAGTAGAATCAGCATTGTATTACTGTAAGTGGGAAAAGTGACGGAACATTTTTTTCTTATCAGAAAGAAAGGGAGAGATAAAGGAAATGGTGAGAGGAAGATAAAAAGAGGGAGAGAGAGAAAGAAAGAGAAGGGAGCGAAAGAAAGAAAGAGAAGGGAGAGAGAAAGAGAAGGGAGAGAGAGAAAGAGAGGAGAGAGAAAGAAAAAAAGAAAGGGGGAGAAGGAGAAAGAAAGAGGAGGGAGAGGAGAAGAAAAAGGGAAGGAGAGAAAGAGACATGGGATAGAAAGAAAGAGAGGGGAGAGGGAGAAAGAAAGAGGGGGGAATAGAAAGAAATAGAGGGGGAGAAAGAAACAAATAGAGGGAGAGAGAGAAAATAGAGGAGAGAAGAGAAAGGAGAGAGAGAGAGAGAGAGAGAGTTTTATTTGTTGTATTACTTTTGATTGCATTATGCTAAAATTGATTAGTCGGCGGCTTGATCAGGCAAATCTAACGGCTTTGCACGGCTGAAAGAATGTACCATAAATAAACGGAAATGGGTATATAGCATATAATTTTATGGCGATGTACGATTATTGAATACACGGCATTGCTGTATTTAAACGGCTCGAATAATTTATTGATGTAATGATATTGCTACAGTATGATAATAAAAAAGGAAATATATAGTTCAGAGGAAATATAGGAAAAATATCACATCGCAAAAAGGTTAGAGAGAGAAAGCGTTCAGAAGTATTTATTGGTGTCATTGTTATTGTTAATAATGGTGATGGTAATAATGATAATGATGATAATTATTATGACAGTAATACGAATGATAGTACTAATGCTAGTATTACTGCTAATAATTGGTGATTATGATTAGAGAGAGAGAGAGAAAATAAAAATGAAATTTAGAGGAGAGAGAGAGAGAGAGAGAGAGAGAGAGAGAGAGAGAGAGAGAAGAGAGAGAGAGAGAGAGAGAGAGAGAGAGAGAGAGAGAGAGAGAGAGAATAAAAATGAAAATTATGGAAATAATGAGAGAGAAAGAGAGAAAAAAGAGAATGAGAGGGAGACGGATGCATAGAGATCATAAGATAAGTATACGTAGATGTAAACAAATAGATACATATTAAAGTAGCGAGAAACGGGGAAAATAACAAAGAAAGAGACGAAGAAAAAAGATCCATTTAGCCACGCCCGAGGGAGAGTCCCGCCCGCGCCAACATAGTCGTTTTGCCGAGTCCAGGGCTGTTCCAGATTCGGTCCCGCCCGCGATCCGACGTCAGCGCTCATGCTGACTTTTCCCACATTCCAGGCGTGGCGGAATTCGGGCGGGCTTGCTTCCATTTCGCGTCTAATTGCTCTCGGTGTTCGGGCTGTTGCGCAAAGGGATTCCCGCCGTTTGAAAAAGTGGAAGAGACCGACCGCCGGGGAGAGTTTCAGGGTTCTTGCGTGGACTTTCGCGGCACCGTGCATGCTGTTAGAAAAAGCGAAAGGTTATTGTATGTACCCACAGCAACACGAAGGTATGAATAAATTTGATAAGTGGTTGTGTGTAAGTAATTATATGCTGATGTTTTTCTCTCA
>NW_020868937.1:178208-183208 GCF_003789085.1 Penaeus vannamei
GCGGCCGTCAGTGAGGGTATTTGTTTATTGAACTCTTTACGGCTGGCGCGCGCGTTCATGTGTTGCATTCGTGAGCCGGACACGTGTGTGGGGGGCGCATGCTAGGGAGCATTCAGAAGGTATTCTTTCTCTTTCTGGGTTCTAAAGAATAACTGCAGAGCGCGTTATTCATTCTCATTCATATGGTCTTTTTTCATTTATCACAATCTCTCTCTCTCTCTCTCTCTCTCTCTCTCTCTCTCTCTCTCTCTCTCTCTCTCTCTCTCTCTCTCTCTCTCTCTCAGTCTTCTCTCTCTCTCTCTCTCTCTCTCTCTCTCTCTCTCTCTCTCTCTCTCTCTCTCTCTCTCTCTCTCTCTCTCTCTCTCTCTCTCTCTCTCTCTCTTCTCTCTCTCTCTCTTCCCTCTCCTCTCTCCTCCCCTCTCTCCTCTCCCTCTCCCTCTCCCTCTCCCTCCCCCTCCCTCTTCCCCCTCCCCCTCTCTAATCTGTCAGTCCAAATGCATCTATCTGTCTGTCGGCCTATACATATCTATCTCTCCCACACTCCACTCCCTTTTTCCTATCCCTGCTTCTTTCCATCTCGATCCGCTACTCCCTTCTCGCTCTCGCATCCTCTCATTCCAGCACCCACCTCATCCATCCCCATTTTTGGTTGCTCTCTTCTCTCTCTCTCCAATCATATCTTCGTTGTTCGTGGCTATACCATCCAACCAGACACGGCGACCACGGAGTATCATCTGCCCTCATGTATTATTAAAGATGTAGTTCGTTATACACCCACTCTGTCTATAGACGTATTAGCACGCACGGAAGTTAAGAGGAAACCATATCGTAAGAATAGTAATGATTTAGGAACACACTGAGTTGTCACTTTTTTTTGTCTATTAGGCTCTATCGTCTTATTTTATCGTTGTAGCTTCACCTTTATGGAATTCCAAGCCTGGCGGTCTCCACTAACTCTTCCCTTTATGTCGCGCTGTTTTGTTTAGCTTGTTCGTGTTCGTCTTCTTGATCTGTTTCTCCTTAAATATTGCGTCTTGTTTTAGGAGAAGGAGAGGTAAGATGAGAAGAAGGAGAGGAAGAGTAAGACTAAGAATGAGATTAATAGCAAAAGAAAGAATATGAAAAAGAAGGAAAAGGAAAGGGAAAAGAAGGAAGAAGAGCAGGGGGGAGAGGTGAGTAGGAACTGAAGAAGAGAAGAAGAGAGAAGGGAAAAGTTGAGAAGAAAAGAGGAGGGAAAACAAAGGTTTAGAAGAAAGGAGAAAAGAAGAGAGGGATAGAAAAAGAGAAGAGAACGGAAAAGAAAAGTAGAGAAAAGAGGAAAGGAGAGAAGAGGATAGGAGAAGGAAAGAGAAAAATAGAGAAGAAAAGAAAGGAGAGAATTGGAGACGAGAAAAGTGGAAAAGAGAAGAGAAGAAAGGAGGGAAGAGGAGAGAAGAGAAAAGTAGAGTAGATAAGAAAGGAGACGAGAGGAGAACAAAAGAGAAACGTAGAGTAGAGAAGAGAGAAGATAAGGGGATAGGAGAAGAGAAGATTAGAGAAGAGGAGAGAAGAAGAGGAACGTAGAGAAGTGAATTGAAGAGAAAAGTAAATAAGGAAGGAAAAGAGAAACGAAGAAAAAGTAGAGAAGAGAAATGAAGAGAAAAGCGGAGAAATAAAGAAAAGTAGAGGAGTAGAGAATTGAAAAGTAGAAAAGAGAAGAAAGGGGAGACGAGAAGAGAAAAGAAAAGTAGAGAAGAGAAGAAAGGAGAGAAAAGAAGAGAAACGTAGAGAAGAGAAGAGAAGAGACAAGTAAAGAAGAGGAAAAGAAAATCGAAGAAAATGAAGAAAACGATACCGCAAAAGATAAAAAAAAAACGGAAGAAAACAGACCATTAGACTGATTAATGAATAAATGAAATTGGAGATGCGTTATTCCGTGATGTCTGGGTGAGCCGGTGCGTGTGTCTGAAACTGCTATCTGTATCTTGTGCTGATGCATATTCATTTTACCTTCGCTTTGGAAAACTGCCGACAAAAATTGCCTTTGTTAGGGGTAGCTGCTCCCAGAACTCAGTAAGATGAGTTTACTATGTAGTCAACTAAATATATCATTTTCTTGTGCATACACATATGTGTCCTCTCTGTCTTACTGTCTCTCTCTCTCTCTCTCTCTCTCTCTCTCTCTCTCTCTCTCTCTCTCTCTCTCTCTCTCTCTCTCTCTCTCTCTCTCTCTCTCATTCTCTCTCTAACTCTCTTATACTCTCTCCTCCTCTTTCCCTCGCTCCCTCTCTTTGTGTCACACACACACACACACACACAACACACACACACACACACACACACAACACTCACACACTCACTCACTCACTCACTCACTCACTCACTCACTCACTCACTCACTCACTCACTCACTCACTCACACACTCACTCACTCACTCTCACTCACTCACTCACTCACTCACTCACTCACTCACTCTCTCTCTCTCTCTCTCTCTCTCTTCTCTCTCTTCTCTCTCTCTCTCTCTCTCTCCTCTCACTCACTCACTCTCGTCTCTCACTCGATTCACTCACTCACTCACTCACTCTCTCTCTCTCACTCACTCACTACTACTCACTCGATTACTCTCTCTCTCTCTCTCGCTCTCTCTCTCTCCTCTCTCTCTCTCTCTCTCTCTCTTCTCTCTCTCCTCTCTTCTCTCTCTCTCTCTCTCTCTCTCTCTCTCCTCTCTCTCTCGCTCCTCTCTCTCCTCTCTCTCCTCTCTCCTCTCTCTCTTCTCTCTCTCTCTCTCTCTCTCTCTCTCTCTCTCTCTCTCTCTCTAAGTACTTAACCACCTTGGGGAAAAGAGGTAGTTGACCATTACACACATGAATAGAGAAGTCCGTTCGCGGTCAAATTGTTTTCCGAATTCCGTCCGGAACACCCAAATGATGCGACCCTCGTTGTTCAGAACAGGAGAATGTGGAGGCTTCATTCACGACGCGACTTTTTGTCCGTGTCTGCACTAACCCTCGCAAGTATCTGTCCTCAAAGGAATGCCAGAAAGCTACGTACGGCTTTGAGTGAGAGACGAACATACTGCACGTAACGCATTTGGAATATTTTTAGCTGTGGACAGACAGGGGGAATCAAAGTGAAAGGGAAAGCGGATGCCATAAGCAAGGGTGATGGATAGTTTGGATAAAAAGGGGAAGTTTTCCTTGGGTGTGGACTTTATAGTTGACGGAATGAGATTAATGACAGCAATTAGCTTAATGAAAAGAACAGTCCCACTGTGCGTCGGCGTTTTTTATGGGCAGTGCGAGATGTGGAGTGGCTCTTAGGCATTTTGAGGGAAGGTTATTATTAGTGAATTGGTTTGTTGGATGAAAGTTTTGGTACCGTACGTCCTATAGTATTTAATCAACCAATCCCCTCTTTAGAATAAAACACAAAAGGGTAAGGGAATAGAAGTTTATAGGAATATAGGTAAAAAAAAAATCAAAGGAATCGCGTGCCAGACAAGGATGCCTCCTCTACATCGCCCGTAAAAAAAGAAAAAAAGAAAATAATAATGATAATACTCAACTTCATACGGCAAAGGACCCCAACTTCATCTGGCACCGGGGCTCCATCGCGGATCGGAACTCCAGCGGTGCTCAGCGAACGGAAGGGCGTGATGGATGGGCCTCACCTGCGCTCCGGACATCTTATCTTCTGGCGGCGGGATCGATAACACGTTATTGCTTGATTACGGGCCTTAAAACGGGGATGGGAAGGAGGTCTTGTGCGTGAGGAAGAGGGGGAGGGAAAGAGAAAGGGTAGAGCAGAGAGAGAGAGAAAGAGAGGGAGTGAAAGAGAGAGGGAGAAAGAGAGAAGGGAGTGAAAGAGAGAAAAGGGAGTGAAAGAGAGAAAGGGAATGAAAGAGAGAAAGGGAGTGAAAGAGAGAAAGGGAGTGAAAGAGAGAAAGGGAGTGAAAGAGAGAAAGGGAGTGAAAGAGAGAAAGGGAATGAAAGAGAGGGAATGAAGAGAGAAAGGGAGTGAAGAGAGAAAGGAATGAAAGAGAGAAAGGGAGTGAAGAGAGAAAGGGAGTGAAAGGAGAAAGAGGGAGGAAAGGGATGAAAGGAAGAAAGGGAGTGAAGAGAGAGAGAGAGAGAGAGAGAGGAGGAGAAGGAGGAGGGAGGGAGAGGGAGAGGAGAGGGAAGAGAAGGGAGGGAAGGAGGTTAGAAGGGAGGAAAGAAATAAGGGAGGGAGAAGCAGAGACAGAGTCAGATGCAAATGTAGATGCAGATTCAGTCAGTCAGATAAATAGACAGACTGACAAATCTTTTCAATGTGAAAGGTTACGCCGGTAAGTCGAGGTTGTTTCTGATTTTATAATTCTGTGATGATGTGTGTTTGAAAGGTAAGGTATTGATATTTGTGTCATTATTAATTAGGTCATTTCAATAATTTCCTAATTGTGATTTTTTTCTCCTTCGTGTCTTTGAAGCAAATAGTGATACAGTGGCACAAAAAATAAGTTCATAATACATAATGAATTAGTTTTTCTCTTTATTTTTGTTCGTTTTTCTTTTCTATTTTTTCCCATTCTGACGGCTGGACGGACAGGGAGATTAAAGAGATTCCCGAGTTCCGAAGTATATAAGCGGGCCAATTAGCCTGTCAAATATGATCATTAATTACCGAATTTGCCAGCAAGAATATATTTTAGCCCTTGACGTCAGTGAGAACCTTGGCAGGTTGGAAAAAAGGTATCATCATTGTTATTTTTCTAATTAATGATAACAATTTAAACCTGCTGTATTCTATGTTAATGTTTCTTGGCATAATAACAAAAGAATGTATGATTTTATTGTATGTCCCTGTGATATTTTTTCTTATTGAACATGGATAACGGTTAAATCCTATCAGGTTTTGCGATAATATATTTTGGCTTCAAATGACAAAGGATTTTTTATTTTCATTGTTTTTACTCTTGCATATTGAAACTTGTGTCAAGCGTCCGGGTGTTACTGTTGTGAAAACGTCCTTCTAAATTTCG
>NW_020868937.1:190708-193208 GCF_003789085.1 Penaeus vannamei
GGTATACATGCAGTAGCCAAGAGTAAGAAACTCACCCACAAGGACGAAAGGCATCCGCAAACGTCTTTTTCGAAATATCCTTGCACGACAGGATCAGAGTAAGGACGTTAGGAATCAGTTTACCGAATAATCCGTAGATTTATGGAAGTTTGATAATCGACTGGGGAGAGAAACGGAGACGAAGGGAATGGAGCTTAATTCCTCTTCGATTTTTTTCCTATCCTCTCCTCTTTTTTTCTATTCTTCCATTTTTCCCCTTCTTCTTCTTCTTCTCTTTTCCCTATCTTCCTCTTCTTTCTCTCTTTTCTATCTTCTCTCTTCCTTCTTCTTCTTCTTCTTCTTTCTTCTTTCTCTCTTCTTCTTCTTCTTCTCTCTTCTTTCTTCTTCTTCCTTCCTACTCTTTACTCCTCCTTGTTCCTCCTCCTCCTCCTCCTCCTCTTCTCTCTTTTTCTTCTGCTTTTTAAAGAGGAGATTACGTTGGTGAATGAGGATACAAGCAAATAAAGAAGAGTGTGGTAGAATGTTATTCAACTTCTTTATCGCGTTTTGTGGTTAATTTGTTGCGATTTATTATTACTCTCATATCTTTTATTCTTTTTTTTATTGTTGTCATTGTCATTTTGTGTATTATCGTTATTATTATTATCTTTATTACTGTTATTATTATTAATGCTGTTATTATTGAAGTTGTTACAATTATTATCTTATCATTATTTGATTATTGTTATATTTTATTATGTTATTGTTGTTATTATCATTCATCATCATCATCAACATCATCATCATCTTCATCATTAATATTGTTGCTATCACCACATTACTGTTTGCTATTACCAAATAGTTATTATTGATGAATATGTAAAAGTGACGAAAAAGCCTCATCTGAAATGAGTGTTCAAGGGGCCTAAAACTTTATATTGACTTCTATTTTATAACATTATTACTACTATATTATATCTTCTCTTATTATTTGGTATTACTATTACTATTCATCATCATTATCATCGTTTGCTATTACTGTTTTATTATCTTATTATCATTCATTATTGCTAATTGCATTTCTTGTTAATTTACTATTCATTATCATCATTATTACTGTAACTATTTGTTTTGATATTTAATTATTACCATTACTACACGTTACTACTATTACCCCATATTCTTTATTGATAAAAAAATATGGCTAGACCATACTGACGAAAATCCTCGCATCCGGAGCGAGGTTCAAAGGCAAATAGCCATTTTCCTTTTTTTGATATCCTCATTATCTTCCAATTCTGGTGCGAATGAAGACGGAAACTTGATGCATAATTAAGAACTAAGCTGCCACCGAGAAATTTGCGAAGCTTTGCCGTAACTGGGAGATTATCTTTAATAATGACTGCACGGGGATGGAGCAGCTGCACGGAATGTAAACGAGCTTGTTAATGTAAAAGGCGTGGTAAGAAACGTCTGCTAAGGTATTCAGATACGTGGAAATGTAGTGGCTAATATGGGCTATAGCGTTGATGTGTGACTGGGCTTGTAAGGGTGTGATTACTGTGGCTAAGGGTGTGATGTGTTTCTGGCTTAAGGTGCCATGTGATGTGTTCTGGGCTAAAGGTGTGATGTTTCTGGGCTAAGGTGTGATGTGTTCTGGGCTAAGGGTGTGTGGATGTGTTTCTGGCTAAGGGTGTGGTGTGTACTGGGCTAAGGGTGTGATGTGTACTGGGCTAAGGGTGTGATGTGTTCTGGGCTAAGGGTGTGATGTGTTCTGGGCTAAGCGGTGTGGTGTGTACTGGGGAAGGGTGTGGATGTGTACTGTACTGGCTAAGGGTGTGATGTGTACTGGGCTAAGGGTGTGATGTGTACTGGGCTAAGGGTGTGATGTGTTTGGGCTTAAGGGGTGTGATGTGTGTTGGGCTAAGGGGTGTGATGTGTACTGGGCTAAGGGTGTGATGTGTACTGGGCTAAGGGTGTGATGTGTACTGGGCTAAGGGTGTGATGTGTTCTGGGCTAAGGGTGATGTGTTCTGGCTAAGGGTGTGGTACAGCGCGGTGTCATGGGGATTTCTCTCTATCCTGTCTGAAATGGGCTGTTAAAGATAGTTAATTTAAAAAGGGGAAAAAATATCCGTGTTGTGATATGGACTTTAGAAATGTGCGGACGTTTTGATCCGTTTACACATTTCAAACTCGGTCTTAGAAATAGTTTGATTTTAATGGGATCCATTTTCCTTAGAGAGAAGGACACGGGAACAGGGTGGAGATACTGCAGCAACTGGCATGTTTGTTTTCAAATATCATAGCAAATGTCATGTTAGTTTTTGTTTATATTTTTCAGATATTACAATGAATGTCATGTTCATTTCCGTTTGTTTTTGCACATCATGCTACTGGAAAAAGTGAGACGGTTATTCATAACACGCATATCACACGCGCGCGCGCACACACACACATACACACACACACACACACACACACACACACACACACACACACACACACACACACACACACAC
>NW_020868937.1:195708-200708 GCF_003789085.1 Penaeus vannamei
TGCATGCATGTGTGTGAATGTGTGAAAGTGTACGTTCGAGTGCGAATGCGAGCGCACATGTGTATGTATTTTCGTGCATGTATCTGTGTACCTTCAGAGTCTATTTCTAGGCAATTTACAACCAGCAGTAATTACTAAAAGCAATGCACGTGCATGCGCTTAACCCCAGCCTCCTTAGCCGGTAAGAGGAGCTCGCAAATTACTCTCCAAGGAGCCTCGCTATCGGAAACCTTTCAGACGCGAAACAGTCTCACAGGTTTCCAGCTCGGGGAGACAGGGAGTGCTTCCGCCGTTCTGTCTGGGGAACCGAGGCACAGGCCGTAGAGGTTGCATGATGTTGTCTGCTTTCATAAGAAACCGATTTATACCTTTTGCAGTGGGATGTTGTAGGGAAAGTGCGTAGACGTGTTGGTTGCTAATTTAGGCATATATCATATATCTTGTTTTGATTACTCCATTTCCACAGTGTGAATGGATATTAATGTGAAATATCTGCACTCTTTACAGATGCGTGGGCATGCTGACAGCTGATTAAACGCACACGTGTTCCAAGGGGAACCGGTGTGAGTCGAATTAACACACACCTGCACACGCCGGTGACGCCCTTCCCTCCGCTCGCAGGCCGGCGACTCCCGCAGGTCCGACTCTCGCCCTCGTGCCGTGGTCTAAGCCCCGCCACTTGCGATTGGAAATAAGCGTGCATCTAATCCTCGAAAATCCCCCGTTTGCCAGCGTAAGTTGTTTGATCAGTGCACGCGAGGGGTGTCAAGTTCGCTGCCGCCCCCTCCTATTCCCTTACGACCAGTCAGCTTTGTGTGGACTTTATTTTTTGTTTTGTTTTTATTTTCTGAAGTGTAGATTTAATAGTGCGGAAAAAAAGAATATCAGTAACCGAGTCCGAAGCATCACAATCCCGAAACGTGTGTTTGCGGCGAGAAATATGCCGGTGTTATATATTTTTTCTCGTATAAATTAGAAGTAAAAGTGTCAGTATTAATAATTCTGTGTTTTCGATGAATGTAGAGACTGAGAAAAAAATATAAAAATAAATAAAAAAGAATAAATATATTAGTGTAAACGTCTTTGTGTAAGCTGTGAAGTAGAAAATCGTAATCGGTGATAAGCAATGATCATATATCCATAGAAATAGTGAGTGGTGGTAGCACTGTAGAGCTAGTTGTGCAGCATCTGTAATTGTTTGTTATACGGTGATGGTGTTATCGTGTAAGAATTAGATGTGATTTTAAGGCATAAGGCTACAAGTAACCGTATCTTTAAGAAATAAAAAGAAAAAAAATCTTAGTAATTAACGTAGAAATCTTAAGATAAGGAAGAAATCCGTCAGAGATGCTTGCCAAATAGAATGCTTCAGCGCGGCATCGCCCTTCGGTTTCAAAGTCAAGTCTGACGTTTGTCCCACAAGCCATCGATCGGAGTGAAAACCAGTGGAACGCATCATGATGTTTTACTCCAAAAAAGACGATACATTTAGGAAGTGTTTACGATGTGCTCCGACTTTGTCTGTTTTGTCATAATATCCAGTTTTACGAGCGTATGTCACACTCCCTCAGTGCCATGAGGACACCGTGGAGTTGTTGTAAACAGAGTGTAAAGTGAATCTCGAAATATCTGAAAAAAAAAACATATAAGAGTAAGAAGAAAATAAGATAAAAGATAAAGAGGGTTAGAGAACAGAAGAAGAAGAATCAGACGCGGGTGGAATGGTGAGTGTGAGTGCACCTGTGTCGGACACGCGATTTTCACCCTAGCGTCCCGGAGAGCGACCGCCGGGTGACTGAGGGCGCCAGGCTGGGAGAAGCTACGGTCGCTAACTTGTCCGACCAAACAGCCAGGGAGCCATCGGTGGTCAGGTGCTGCTTCGCCATCCCCCGGCCGCGCTCCACACAGTCCCGTGCTGCAGGAGGCGCTTCCGAATACGATAAGGTGAGTCTCGCTTGGGTGCGGGTTGTCTCGGGTTAGCTCAAGGATTTTGACGGATTGTTCTGTGAAAGGTAATGTTTGGGTTGTTTTTTACACGCACACGCACACGCACACACACGCACACGCACACGCACACGCACACACACACACACACACACACACACACACACACACACACACACACACACACACACACACACACACACACACACACACACACACACACACACACACATATGCATATCATACCCGCACACACACCAATTCCCATTTTATTACCTTCCTTTCCCATCCCATTTCCCTTCTCTCCCATCCCCATCCCTATCCTCCCTTTCTCCCACCAGCAATACAACACAACACAACACACAACGAACGCACACAACAACAACACAACACCACACACAACACACACAAACGACAACACACAACACACACAAACGACAACAGACACACACACAGCTATACAACACAACACAACACACACAGCTGTTTGTATGTTTTGACGCACTTCGCATTGGCAGCCATGATCTGCTGACTTTCATTACATAAACGAGCATGAGCGTCGTCACGTCAGGCAGTGCGTGCGCGCCGCGGCAAGGCCGGGACGCAAGTGAGTGGCGGGGGTAGGTGTGTCTCGCAGGTCTGGCAACAATTTTTTCCCGGTTATTTGCGGGAATGGTGTTCTGGCAACGCGATGACTTGTTGGATTTAATAAACTTCAAGCTATTTATTGCTGAACTCATCTGCCATGCATATCAGACCGTTAATTAAACATGTGTGGATACTCTTTCAGGCATGTATGTAGAGTCGACAAAGAAAAAATAGAAGCACGCACGCAAGGATATATGTAATCAAACTCGCGCTAGTTCGAGAAAGCAAATTTAAGGGAAAAAATGATTGCAAACAAGATCATGCACGCGTTAGATAAATCATGCAAGCACAGAATCACCCGAGCGAGAAATGCGTTTTAGTAATCTGTCAGATTTTAGAATCAACAGAAAATTTGCGTTGATAAAACGACAACGAAGAATTTCGTTTTTCTTAATGTTTGGGAACACGTTGTTATTTTCTCACATTGTTCCCGACATGTAGTTCTTCGAAAAGGTGTCTGCAGACGGCATGCAGCTCTTCCCAAGCGTATTTTCACACGCACGCACACACACACGCACGCACACACACACGCACGCACACACACACGCACGCACACGCACACACACACGCACACACACGCACACACACACGCACGCGCGCACGCATCACACACGCGTAACGTTCTTTCGACGCTTATGATAAAACTACGATTCCGTTACTCTTGACGCGTTATTTTGTAACGTAACGCTGGTATAGGTTAGCATTGGCATAATCGCCATTATGTGTATCGAATGACTCACCTGTAAAATACGTACATGACTGTGCTTTGCCCTTTGTATGTACACGAGAAAAGGAGAAGGGAGAAGGAGAAGACGGTGAAGGAGAAGGAGAGGGAGAAAGAAAATGAGAAAGAAAGAGAAGGGGAAGGAGAAGCAGAAGAAAAGGGAGAAAGAGAAAGTAGGAGAAGAAAAAGGAGAAAGTAGGAGAAGAAGGAGAAGCAGAAGGAAAGGGAGAAAGAGAAAGTAGGAGAAAAAAAGGAGAAAGGAGAAAAAGAAGGAGAAACAACTGAAGGAGAGGAAGGGAAAGGGAAGGGATACGGAGGGAGGAGAGGAAGAGGAAAAGGGAGGAAGAAAAAGAAGAGGGAATGCGAGAGGGAGAGAAAGAGGTTGAAGGATAGGAATAGAGAGAAGGGGGTGAAGAAGAGGTAGGGAAACAGAGAAATGTTTTGGAAGGGAATGGAATTAGATTAAAAGGAAAGTTAGATTAAAAGAAGAGGAAAATTGATGGCCGTTAGTAAATGGAAGGTTGATACTGAAGAGTGGAGAAGGAGAGAAATGAGTGTGTATTTGAATGATTACACACACGCGCGCGCGCACGAGATCCATTGAATTTACGTGGGTGGTTACCGTTACCGACCAATTATCCCCCCTGCTTCTGCAATAAATGAAACCGAGTGACCGCTTCTGTGCCACATTCGAGATTAATAAGGAACTCGAGGCCTTCGCGACGTCAACATCTCCTCCAGGAACTCAGGAGGTAATTAAGGTGTCGCTTGGCTTCTTCGCAGACTTTTCCCGTTTCTTCCTTCCTGGGCCTCCTTTGATGTGATTAGCGAATCTGGGCGGCGGCTGCGGTGGCTGGGGAGGCCGACGGAGGTACGCGAGGGGATTCTGCCATGCATCAGGCCACGGGGTGCATTGGCTTCTCGTCCTCAGTTCGGTGTATGTGAATATATACAACGTATAATAAGAATCATCGTCATTATTATCATTTTTGTTATTATTTTGCTTGTTGTTATTGTTCGTATTATTATTCGCTTCGTAATTATTATTATTATTATCATTACTATTATGAATTATTATTATGACGTAGCCTTTACTATCATCATTATCATTGTTGGTATTATTATTATTATCATCAGTATTTTTGTTAAAGTCGTAGCTTCTACTTCCCACTCACACATGAGATTTTTGAGGAGCTCGAGAGCCCAGACCAAGAAAGCTCTTCTGTGCGCCTCTAGCGGTCCGGAAAAATGAGAATCTATTTCAGAACCTCTCTCAGACCATTTCTCATTTTTACCTCTGCCGAAGGAAGGGTTTATAAAATCGCCGCCGCCGGTTTACTGTTTTCTTGAATTCTTGGGTTCTTGGTTCCTTGGTTTGCGTGAGATTCATATTTTTTGTAAGTAGTCAAATTCGGGAGAGATTGCATGTTTGGCAGACAGAGCTATTTTCGTGTTATATACGTCTTATTTCTGGATGTCAGCATGTGAAGATAAGAAAAAAATGTTTTACCTTTATCGAGCCTGTAAACAACACGCTCTTTTTTAAGGGGAGGTGAAGTTGGTTTGTCTCATGATTTGCATTTATAATTTGCGAGATATTGGTCAAGGAGTTACAGAATTTGTTACCAGTTAAGAGCACATGTATCCGCAAGTTTTCGTAAATACATTAGTGCATTGTGCCGTG
>NW_020868937.1:205708-208208 GCF_003789085.1 Penaeus vannamei
CTCCCCCTTCCTCCCTACCCTTCCTCCCTTTCTCCGTCGTCCTTCCTACACTTCCTCCCTACCCTCCTACCCCATCTCCCTTACCCTCTCCCTCTCTCTCTCTCTCTCTCTCTCTCTCTCTCTCTCTCTCTCTCTCTCTCTCTCTCTCTCTCTCTCTCTCTCTCTCTCTCTCTCTCTCTCTCTCTCTCTCTCTCTCACTGGTGTTGATATGATGTGTATGTGTAATGTTGCTCCGATCTGTTTCATGTGTAAGTATTTTGTGAATGCGATTTATGTTATAATTTCATTTGGTTATAGACGTTGCTTGTAAAAAAAGGTCGCATCTGAAACCCGGTGCTGGCTCCTCGGCTCCGTCACCGCGTAAAACCTCTTGAAAGTTAGATGAACACTTGAGGGCTCTAATATTCTTTCTCTCTCTCTCTCTCTTGCCCTTCACCCCTTCCTTCCTTCCTTAATTCCCTCCGTCTCTCCTTTCCTTCCCTACTTTCCCTCTTCCCTCCCTCCCTACTTCTCCTCTTCCCTCCTTCCTTCCTTCCCTATTTCCCATCTTCCCTCCCTCCCTACTTCCCCTCTTCCCTCCTTCCTCCCTTCCTTCCACCCTTCCCTCCCTCCTACTTCCCTTCTCCCTCCCTCCCTTCCCTCCTTCCACCTTTCCTCCTTCCCTCCCTCCTACTTCCCCTCTTCCCTCCCTTCCTTCACCCTTCCTTCCCTACTCCTCCCTCCCTCCCTCCCTCCCTCCCTCCCTTCCCTTCCTTCCACCTTTCCTCCTTCCCTCCCTCCCTCCTTCCTGTAACCCCCCCCCCTTGCCGTCTCCCCAGCAGATAGCAACGGTTCCAAGGCTGCGACCCTGGAATGAATAGTCGGCGGCGAAAGCGAGGGTTGAATATAAGCGGAAGTTTCCCTCACATACACCTTATTTGCATAGCCGGAACACCCCGCCGCGCCGCCGTTGTGATTTGGGTTCTCTTTGCGAAATTCAACCGGCCTGAGGAGCGCCGTTTGTGCCTGTCGTGCATGCGTATCTGTTTGTGTGTGTTGGGCGTGTTTGCGTTTGTAGAGGTGTGGCTTGTATGTTTGTATATTTGTATTTTTTGTGTATGTTTGTTGCTTTGTGTATTTGTGCGTGTGCGTGTTGATGTTTATCTATTTGCGTGTGTATGTGTCTGGATACTTGAGTATGTAAATGTGGATTTGTCTTTATTAATGTTTTTTTTTAATTATTATTTCCATGACATCCACCCAGATCACCATCTCAATAGCGCACGGGCCACTAATACCGGCGGATATATCTATGTGGATGTAGACGGGCGCATCCTTTTTATTCCATTGTTTTGCGTTCAGTGCAATTATACAGTGCAAACATGCGCCATTGTGTGCCGAGCAATAAATGGACTTTGCATCGGAAAGCGGGGCTGATTTTGCTCCTACCTCGGGGGAAATCTTT
Organism: Penaeus vannamei; assembly: GCF_003789085.1. Classification (NCBI taxonomy): domain Eukaryota; kingdom Metazoa; phylum Arthropoda; class Malacostraca; order Decapoda; family Penaeidae; genus Penaeus; species Penaeus vannamei. The sequence goes on from NW_020868937.1 coordinate 207,153, forward strand.
CAGTTGGCTAGTCCTATGGCTGTGAGAAATAAAAGTATGGCTTTGCTTTTTTAAGGTTATGAAAAAATAGATTGCCCGCGGGATGGCTGTTGTTCGGGCAAGCTGACGGGCGGTTTGGGATGACTATGAAATGCTGGGAATATTGCCGTAATATTGGAGAAAAATTGACAGGCTTATGGTTCTGTTTTAGATTTACATACGAGCTGAAGCGGCTGTGCACGTTGGTTAGAATGGAGATACAGACGGGAACAGGCCCCAAGTACTGCACACATGATGAATACGTACAAAAAGTTGCAGATGCACGTACACACGCACACACATACACGCTTACACACATACACGCCAACACACACACGCAGACATATGCAAATTCACTCATTGACTGACTCACTCACAAACTAATTCTTTCATTCACTCATTACTAACTCACTCACTCACTCACACTCATTCACTCACACACTCACACACTCACTCGCACGCACCCATATGGAAACATACCTCTAATTTTCTCATTCATAGCGCACTTCGGATTCCCTCTCGACAGCAATATGAACGCTGATATGCTGTACATCCCGGCAGAATTAACTTCACTAATTACTGACAGGTTGTGCGTTCCCTCTGACTTTTATGGGAACCGAGGACGCTAAATTTCCAAGTTAAGCTGTATAATTAGTTGATTTTCTTGATGATGACAAACTTTGGTAATTGATTAGGGAGTTGTCTTGGCAAATTGTCTGAACTGGGAGCGAGATGATGCATTAGGCCGGAGCGATGGTGGGGCGCGTCCGAAGGCCTTGCTATGTTGGTCTTATATCCATATCTATTTATATATGTGTGTGTGTGTGTGTGTGTATGTGTGTGTGTGTGTGTGTTTCTATGTGTGTGTGTATATATATATACATACATACATACATATATATATATATATATATATATATATATATATATATATGTGTGTGTGTGTGTGTGTGTGTGTGTGTGTGTGTGTGTGTGTGTGTGTGTGTGTGTGTGTGTGTGTGTGTGTGTGTATGTATACATGTGTACATGTATATATAT
>NW_020868937.1:223208-228208 GCF_003789085.1 Penaeus vannamei
GGTAATATATGCTATTAATTTACCGGTAATATAAGGGAGATGGAAGAGCAAAGGGGCATGTCCGTTCGTTACGCAAGGCCGGTAGAGAATAAGGAAGATGAGAATATATGAATGAATGGCAGAACTTATGGTAAACAGAGATCAGCGACAGAAATAGGAATAGATGAGAATGGATGGCAAAAACGCAATAAAGGCAAGTCATAGATAAGAATTAGAATGAGGAAAATGAATGATGGAAATATAATAAACGGAAGGTAGTACATTATTTAAAGATCATCAATATTCGCTTTGAGCGAGCCTTTGTCAAGCATATCTCTTTAGGCAATACTATTTACAAGATAATGAATATTTGAATTACACACACACAAAAAAAAAAAAAAAAAAAAAAAAAAAATCAACAGCAAAGCTATGCAGGGGGTAAACCGATGACCAGAATCAGAATAGAAAATTATCATAAGAATGCGAATAAAGATAAGGTGAATGAACAAGAAGCTTGGGATAATAATAACGACGCTGATGGTTGCATGACAAAAACATTGATAAACAAATGACAAATAGAAAATTCAGGGAAATAGATGTCACAGAACGAAAATAGATGAAATAATGGAAAACCACGAATAAAAGCAAAAGAAAAAAGAAAAAGAAAAGAAAAACGAAAGAAAAAAGAAAGAAAAGAAAAAAAAAAAAGAAAAAAAAGAAAAAAGAAAAAAGAAAAAGAAAAAAAGAAAAAAAAAAAAAGAAAAAAAAAGAAAAAAAAAACACTTCCTCATTCAGCAAAAAAAAAAAAAAAAAAAAAAAAAAAAAAAAAAAAACGACAGTAAACAAAACACACAAAAAACACGTCTAGACAGAAAGGGTTAATAAAGGACAGAACAAAGGGCGAAGCAAACAGATAGTAACAGGGGGTTATAGTGCGGCGATGGTGACACTCGGCGAGGCGGAAGTGTACTGCTGGAGCCATTAAGGGGAGCGCGATACACGTTAGAGGAGAGGCTGTGCGGGGTCTTCGCAAGGTGTAATGTGGTTGTGCGTGCGGGTATGTGTGTGGATGTGGGAATGTGTGTGGATGCGTGTGTGTGTAGTGCGGGGGAAGGAAGGGGGGTATATGTGTGTCTAGTGTGTGTGTGTGTGTGTGTGTGGTGTGAGTGTGTGTGTGTGTGTCTGTGTGTGTGTGTGTGTGTGTGTGTGTGTGTGTGTGTGTGTGTGTGTGTGTGTGTGTGTGTGTATGAGTATGAGTATATGTACGCGTGCCTATGTGAGTGTATTTCTATGTGTGTATATATGTGTGTTTATGTATGTACGCGTGTATGTATTTGAGATAATGAGAGCGACAAACCTCGCTCGCCCTCTAGTATCAGGAACGAGAAGCCGATTTACCTCATTAAGAGAAAGATCTCCACGGAACGCGGTTAGGTAACGTAATGCAAAAAGGCTACTGAGAAATAACATAAATATTTGGATGTGAAATTGTGATGTGTGAATGGAAATATGTATGCATATATGCGAGTTGTTATAATGTGAGGTTTAAAAAAGGTATTACTGTAATGATTATACAGCAATAACGAAAATTTATGTAGTGGTAGGCCTAATGATGATAATGATGTGGAAAGAGATGATGTAAAGATAGTAAAAGCGGTGACAATAATGATTCATTGTACTGCTTATAACGATGGTAATTATTTGCGTTGATTTAGAAATAATGAAAACATAGGGAATAGAGATCCTGTGCAATAACGACCTAGCTATCAAAGTCGAATTTCATCATGCATAATTATGTAGCCTGCATGTCCGGAATATTATGTGCAATATTTTCCGTAATCCAGAACAGACCAACGTAGCGAACAGTTATTTAGTTTTCACTTAGAATTCAATTAATGAGAACGACCAAAATCCACCGGTTTTCTGAAATATTTGAATTACACTGAAATACAACAGATGGGATGAATAGATCTCCGTTCATTCAAAAGCAATTTAAATGTGGCAGCTTTTATTGGAGTAAAACAATCTGAACAAATATAACAAATATATTTTTGCTTAGGGTTATTTGTGTTCTTTTAACGAAGGCATTCCCTGTTCTCTGTTTGTTTCGAAGGGACGATGATCTTTTGAACTGCAGTTTTTATTCATTGTTATATTATATATATATATATATATATATATATATATATATATATATATATATATATGATATATATTATATTATATTAGATAGATAGAGATAATGAAAGAAAGATGGATAGTTAGAGAGATGGATAGGTATATATAGATAATTTGAATAATGAATGGGAAAAAAACGAATAGGTAGCTAGATGTATATCTGAGTAGTTAGCCAGCTAGATATATGAGTAGATACTCGGTCTATGATATATGAATAGATAACTAGGTCTATATCTGAGTAGATAGCTAGCTAGATATAGATACGGATGGCCTAGTTATATGTTGATATGGATGGATAGATGTACGCACACCGCATTTTTGCATGTCGCTTATACATTTTCAGCAGAGTTATGATAATGCGATCATCCCGCGATTGTACCGACGCGTGACATTGGAGTTTCGAGCTTATCGCCAAGAGACGGGTATTTCCGCCGCCACCGGTCATTAGCTTCGGCGAAACAGCCCTGCGTCCCGTTGGAAATGAGGAATACTTTCGTGCGTACAAATCATACGCCCGAACGGTACGGTCTGTATCATTAAGGTGACGCTCGGATGTAAACATTGTCCTCCGAGAGCTGTTTGTGTTTTAGATTTTATGTTTTTTTTACATCTGTACCAAGACTTTGCATGTGCTAGTACTTATAAAATTCTTCTATTTATATATTTGTATAGAACGCAAAACAGGCATTAGTCCTTTCCTTGATTCGAAACGCCAGGAGACCCTAGTTTGCGATTTGAAGGAAACATCGTCAGGAAGTCCCAAGTCTGAAGCTGACAATCGTCGAATCTTTCGGGTCGTGATTTTTCTTGCGGAAAATCGTCGTAGGGAGGGAAGAGGGTGAGTCCGTCTCCTTTTTACACACACACGGACACTCCCACTCGGAGGAAGACAGTTTTTTTCCTTCTTTCCTCAATTTTGATGATTTTGAGCTCTGGTGAATCTTTTTCGTTTTACTATTTTTTTGTTGTAAAGAATTTGAATCCTCTCTTTTTCGTTTGAATTATTCTTTTGTTGTTGTGGAAGAAAGGGATAAGACTCGTTTCGTTTGAAGTATGTTTTTTTTTTAAATCTTGAGGAGAATTTAATTTCGTTCTGTTTACTTTTCCTTTTTTCGATCTTCGGGAGCGACATAGGCCTAAGTAGTATTTAAATTTCATTTGCTGTACTTGGGCATATTTTAAACACATTTTTTATATCGGTGCCGAGGGCTGTAGCGACTGTAGATTATAGTTAAGGATAAGCCTATAATCGAAGGTTCTAAGCCCGCCTCAAATCCTCTTTAAAGTCGCCTCTGGATGAATGTCCGAAGACTTACGAGGCGAAACACCAGGTAATCCGACTAACTTCCAAGAGAGAGGGAGTGGGAGTGAGAGTGAGAGTGAGAGTGAGAGGGAGTGGGAGTGGAGTGAGAGAGAGTGAGAGTGAGAGTGAGAGTGGAGTGAGAGTGTGGAGTGGGAGTGAGAGTGGAGTTGGGAGTTGGAGTGAGAGTGGGAGTGAGAGTGAGAGTGAGAGTGAGTGAGAGTGAGAGTGAGAGTGAGAGTGAGAGTGAGAGTGAGAGTGGGAGAGTGGGAGTGGGAGTGAGAGTGAGAGTGAGAGTGAGAGTGAGAGTGAGAGTGAGAGTTGAGAGTGAGAGTGAGAGTGAGAGGGGAGTGGGAGTGAGTGGGAGTGGGAGTGGAGTAAGAGTGAGAGTGAGAGAGTGAGAGTGAGAGTGAGAGTGAGAGTGAGAGTGAGAGTGAGAGTGAGAGTGAGAGTGAGTGAGTGAGAGTGAGAGTGAGATGAAGGGAGTGAGAGAGAGAAGAGTGAGAGAGAGAAGAGAGAGGGAGAGAGAGAGAGAGAGAGAGAGAGAGAGTGAGAGTGAGTGAGTGAGTAAGTAAGCGAGAGAGTGAGAGCGAAAGTGAGAGAGCGAGGGACGTGCTAATGGGAGGGTGAGAGCGGCGCGAGAGGGACTCCTGTTGGGGAACGGAGTATTGACAGCGGTTGTGGAGCCGCATCATAACCAGGCTCCTCCGCGTGGCCTCCTCCTCCCCCTCCCTCTCCCCGTCACAACCCTCCACATGTTTTTCTTTTTTTCCCTTTATTCTGATGTGATGTCTTTCAGTTCTGTGACGGCAATTAGGAGCCTGCGAGAGGGGCTTCGTCTGGGAATGGCTGTGCATGCTGTTTTATGGAGGCATGCAAATGGAGGAGTTGTCAGGCATCGGGCATTGCGGTCTCTAATGGCGTTTTCTTCTTTATTTTCAATAGGAGATGTGCAGTATATGGACGCATGCGTACGCGTATGCGCTGTTTGCGTACGCATACAGTCATGCGCTGACAGGCAGGCAGGCAGACAAATAACTAGATAGACAGACAGACAGACGAATAGACAGACAGCCAGACTGACTGAACGACAGTCACTCACTCATGCATTCAGTCTCTGCATCTGTCTGTTCGTCTGCATGTCTGTCTGTCACCTTCCCCTCTCTCTCTTTCATGCTAAAACTCACACTCATTATTCCGCCTGTATCTGAATATTGCTGTGTCAACATCCGCGTGCATTACCGGCGAAGTTGCACATCATTATTCTTATTACGAAGGCGAAAAGAGCCCGAGAAATCCCGGCCCGATTGGCAAGCTCTTTGAAGAACGAAGGAGCATCCGCAAGTACTAAGAAGGAAGGAAGGATAGATTTTTTTCTTCTTGCTAACGGCGTACAGTGATACGTGTTGCTGTGAGAGGTAGAGGGAAAAAGGGGGGGGGAAGGGGAATGGGAGATAGAGATAGAGAGGGAGAGGGAGAGGAGGGAGATATGTAGAGGGAGAGAGGGGGATGGAGATGAAGAGGAAGAGGAATAGGAAGGTGG
>NW_020868937.1:230708-238208 GCF_003789085.1 Penaeus vannamei
TTAGAAACTGTCGCTACCCCTTTGATCGCTCGCGAGTTCCCAAATCCCCTTTGCTTCGCGGGGACTTGATGGCGTATACTTTCGTTCGTCTTCTCTCTCTCTCTTTCTCTCTCTCTCTCTCTCTTCTCTCTCTTCTCTCTCTCTCTCTCTCTCTCTCTCTCTCTCTCTCTCTCTCTCTCTCTCTCTCTCTCTCTCTCTCTCTCTCTCTCCTCCTCTCTCTCTCTCTCTCTCTCTTCTCTCTCTCCTCTCTCTCTCTCCCTCTCCCTCTCCCTCTCTCTGTCTGACTTTCCCAAGGTTTTCTCTTTAAGGCATTCTGGTCGGATGCAGTTCTTTACTGCTTGGGTCTCTTGTTTTTTGTTGTTTGTTTTTGCTTCCCAGCTCTCACTTTGCTCAGCCGTGTTTGTCTCGTCATTGTATATTTGTACATTTATTCACATATGCCCATATGTCTAGATACATGCTCATATGTCTGTAGATATCTGTATGTGTACTTTTTATACGATATATACAAAAAAGTAAATTATGATGCGAGTGCAAAAAATATATCGTTCAGATACACAAGCACGCACGCGCGCGCGCACACACACAAAAAAAAGAGAGCGAGAGAGAGAGCTTTAAGTCTTAAAACTTACAGTAAATATCCACCCCTGGCTTGTGCTAATGAAGGGTTAAAACGCGTACAAAGGCGTGTCATTTCCGAGTTGTTATTTTAGCCATCAGCGATATTATCTCGCAGAAATCCGAGTGCGTTAGGGATTCATGTATGTAAATAGGACGAGGAGCGAGAGGTAGGAAGACGCGAAGACTTGGCACTGGGAGGCAGATGAGGTATTTTCCTTTTTATCATCTTCCGCTCTCTGAGCTCCATTCGCGTGAGTCACGGAAGAAGGAAGGGCTTGATGGTAATTGGGGCGACGGCGGAACCGACAGCGAACAGCGACAGCGAAACACGACGACGAACGCGAGGCCCACACGACCAGTAAGAGTCGTCGTTAACGAACGGATATTCGACGTGAGTCTAGAGTTTGCTGAAGACGACGTCGAAGACTACATCGGAGAGGCGGAGAAAGAGGAGTCATTTCACATTCATTCAACTTTTTTTTTTTTTTTTCTTTTTTTTTTCCATTTCACCACTTCGAGCCACGGACCTAGTTTTTGTTCCGTTTAGACGAAGCTGTTACATAATCTTCTTTCACTTTGCGAAGATTAGTAATAAGGTTTTAGCCGTACGATCTAGCGGAAGGGCGAAGGATAGGAAACAGGCAATGAGGGCAGTGTCTTGGCTTTGGACGGGCGCCAAAGAAAGACTTAAGGAAGGCCTGAATAAGGAGTCTAAGGATATCATAGCGTGAGGAGAGCCAGAGGAGATGGATTCGCCAGCGGGTGTCCTGCTAATACGCGATAAGACTGGTAAAATACATATTTTATATATTTTCCCCAGCGACGGCGTTTTCTCCCTTGGAATAATGGTTGCATTATCTCGGGAACCGCCCTTTTTTAAAGTAATTCTCTTTCCCTGCGGTATTCGAGGTATTTTGGCCTGTGAATGCAAGGAAGCTCATATCCACAAACACGAAGGTGATTCTCGAAACGGGAACGAAAAAGCTTTCTAAGAATATCTCAGCTTCTTAGTTGGTGGGGAGGAGGGCGGGGGGGAGGGGGCTTCTAGCACTGTGTATGGAATTCTTATTTGAATTCAGTCCCAGAGAGAAAAAATAAGAGAAAATACCTTTCTTACCCAAAATGAGGCAACTCATTTCCACTTTTCCGCTACTTCCATCTTTGCTGACTCTTTCCCTTCCCCCTGACACTACCCCCACCACATCTTTCCCTCCCTCGACCTCATTCTCCCAGCACCCCTCCACCAGCACCCCTCCTTCCCCTTACCACTTTCCCCGCCTCCACACTCCGTCCACCCCACCTTCATCCCTCCCACGCCCACGCCCTACGACCCCCTTCGCTTACCATCCGCCACATCTTCACCCGCTCCCCCTCCTCCTTCCCTACCACATCCCCGCCCTTACCTCCAACCTCGTCCAGCCCACTTCTCTCCTATCCCTGACCACTTTGTCCGAGGGAGGGAGGTGATGTGATCGCCACATCCTCTCCCCTTTGACCTTCCACCCCCACGCCCATGACCTCTCCCTCCCAGACCCCTCCCCCCCCTCCCGGCCGCCCACCCAGCCCATCCTCCCGGCCAAGGGAATCCCTCGGCCAGAGCGCTCCGCCGGCCGCCGAGTTCCCTCCGGATGCCGCCGTAAAAAAACGACGCGGCCTCCGAGCGCCTCAAGGCATTTCAATCTTGGCTCGTGCCCTGCGTCATCAAAGGCCCGACGGTCTTCCCGCTCGTACTCGGGGCTCGTTAATGCCCCGCGGCCACCCGGCTTCCATACCGCCGTGGCTCTCACAAGAAGTAATGGGATATTGTACAGTGCAGTTCTTTCCGCGGGCGTTTTGTCGGTCGCTCGTTCTTAATGTATCGGCTTTGGTAGAAATGCTGTTGGTGTTTTTATGCCCTGGTTTTTAAGGGTTATATAAGCTGGTTTCATCACAGGGAAAGATCATTGACGCGTGTTGTACATCTCGTACTTCTTTTTATTCTGAATATACTAACAGACTTCACCAGTTTTAATTTTCAGAAAACTGAGCACTGGCATTAATTAACCACTGCTTTATAAAATATTGTTATGTGCCGTAGATGATACATTACTATACAGTTCCCTTTTTATACATTTGTTAATCAGAATAATGTTACTCACGATAAGGCATTGTATATCCAACTTACGGGGCGTCCTGGATTCTTCTTATCTTTCTTATCTCCCGATTGATAATTAGATTTTTCCCTCCTGAGAAGCCATTACGTCCCCTGCCATTCATCTCGGCCCGCGTTAGAACGACACTTGGCTTCATCTCCATTTTTGCCATTTTCGCCCCTCTCCCCTACGAGACTTAGGGCTGCTCGGGAATTCGTAAATTTTACGATTAGCTCCATAACTTTGGCTTCTCTCTCTTTCTCCCCTTCACGCGCCCAAGTGCTTTGTCGTAAATATTTCCCTTCTTCGCCTCCGCTTGCCACCTCGCCGTCAGACATCGCTTTCGCCTTCCGCTTGAAAACCTCGGAGTATTTCTCTCTCTTTCGCTTCCTTCCTGCTTTCATCATCCGCGCCTCCTTCCTCCGTGCGTTTCTCCTTCTCTTCGCTTCCTGAGACTCCTGTAATTTTCAGCATCCTCTTCCCCGTCGCCTTTTACGTCTCGGCTCTTCATCTCTCTCGCCGCGTTTGCCATGCAGCTTCTTTTATCATGAACCCACCTTTCTTTTTTCTCCCTCCCTCTTCTCCTCGTCTTCCAACTCCACGTTCCCCCGTGATTGCTTACTTCATTTTCCACATTGCAATTTCCATTCACCTTGTATACCTGTCAGATTCCCCGCACCTCCAGCACTTTTTCCCCCTTTCCTCTTCATCCCCCAATTTGCAGTTTCGCTTCAGCATTAATGTTATAGTATATTGCAGGACCACACTGTCTCACGCTGTAGTTCGCGTCGTAATCCCCCCCCCCCCCACCGCCTCTCCCCTTTTGCCCTTTCCATCGCACAAACCCATTTGCCACCGCGGGTCGCCTTCCCCATCCTTCAATGCAGACGGATGGCCCCCTGACGCTTCCTCTCACACCAGAAGTTCCCTCTCCGGTCTCCCTTCCCTTCCCCTCGTCCCCTCGAGCCGTAGAATTTCCCCTCATTTCCCGTTTCTTTTACCTGGTGGCGTGGGTGTGGAGGCCTCACCAGCTGTAGTGGAAACGCCGCCATCTGGCTGTTGGGTTATCGAACGGCCCCGTCGCAGTGGCGCGGAGGGCTCAGGGAAGCAAGGGACAGAGGGGCAGCAGGCAGACGATGGGCGGCAGGGGGCAGGGGAGCAGGGTAGTAGAAGGAGAGGAGGACAGTAGGATTTGGGGGGGTGGGGAGAGGGGTACCAAAGGGCAGGATATGTTGGTAATAGGTCTATCAGGAAGTCTGGAGCACCGACCCAGAAGTAATTTACCGGTGTGGTTCCATCCGCGTCAACTCCCGTGACCTCGTCGCGTGTTGTTGGCGCCGTGGCGAGTCAGGAACAAGTTTCGGAGGATGACGTGGGCCTAATGTCGTTAAAGGTAACTTTGGTCTGAAGCGCTAATGCCTCGTCCGTCGTTTAGGTGATGGCAAAGGGTTTTGGCTGCCGGAGCGAGGTGGAATCAGGAGTAGTCAGCTGACGTCGTGTTAAATTACAGATACTGTAATGGATGTTAGATATTGATTAACTCGTTTTTTGTTATAACACTTGATATCGTTCCTGTAGAGTACACTCCATCGGCAGAGAAAAAGTTTGTGTTCAAAGAAAATTTAATTAGAGGGGAAAAGCTTCATCAGCTACACGCCATTTACATTGTTACTTGTCTAATATTACTACCGGACTGTGAAGCACTAATTGGAGAATAGAATTGAGGTAATTTATCTCAAGACGTTTTCATTTGATCATTGCGTGAATGACCTTAGCCGTAAAGCAAACACTTATTCTTGTACATTTACGTGAACACATGCACATCAATGTAGTAACAGGCATGTTTATTGGTCGACCCAAGAGCCATAACGAGGTTCTAAATGGAGATTGGGCGTTCTCATAATCCTCGCGGCCAGCATGCACGGAAATAAACACCCGCAAGAAAGGACAGCATTCTGGCAGCGTCGGGAAGAGGCGTGACGTATTTGCCAGGGGGGCGAGAAAAGCTTTTCCTTCCCTTCCCCCTGCCGTTCCCTGCTATTTACGTCCCCTCCCTGATTTCTGAAATTTCTGGCTTATCTTGTCAGCTGCAATCACCCGTGAGCTCACAGTCTATTGCGTTTACCGTTCCCGAGGGAGGCTGCCGAATTACTCTCACAAAATCCCTCTTCCACATTTACGAGACGTGTTCATGTTCTTATGGAATGTTGGAAAATGTTAGTAAATGAAGTAATGGCAGCTGATATGTGTGTTCTGCGTGTGTACTTTGTTTAAATATTAGTATTAATTCAGGTATATTGATTAAGTTGTGCGTTTTATAATTGTAATTTGGTCGAATGGATAATACGATTGAGAAAATCTTAAATTGTATTCATTTCTGGCTTAAATCCCATGCTTACTTTATCCGTGAAAACATCTTTTTGATTTGTTTTTTATCGTTTTAATTTGATGTTCACATATAAACATACAAATTTGTCATAAATTGGACTTCAAGCATATCATCGCTTCAGCATAACTCACTCTCTCTCTCTCTCTTTCTTTCTTTCTCTCTCTTTCTTCTCTCTCTCTCTCTCTCTCTCTCTCTCTCTCTCTCTCCTCTCTTCTCTCTCTCCTCTCTCTCTCTCTCTCTCTCTCTCTCTCTCTCTCTCTCCTCTCTCTCTCTCTCTCTCTCTCTCCCTCTCTCTCTCTCTCTCCCTCTCTCTCTCTCTCTCTCTCTCTCTCTCCCTCTCTCTCTCTCTCTTCCCTCCTCTCTCTCTCTCTCTCTCTCTCTCTCTCTCTCTCTCTCTCTCTCTCCCTCTCTCCCTCTCTCCCCCTCTCTCCCTCCCCCTCCCTCCTTCTCCCACTGTATCCCTCTTTCTTTCTCTTGTTCTCTCACTATCTCTCTCTTTCTTTTCATTTACGCAATTAAGGATTTTCCTCTCTCTCATCTTTGCAGTCATCACTTCAAGTTTCTTACCCCATTTCTCTTTGAAGTGTTTTTGTGGAGACATCCAGAGATTTCTTTCAAGTGTATATAAGTAATACATTTTTCTCTGTTATATTTTCGTACCCAGTAAGACCGGCCATTATGAATATGACAGCATATTTTTTCGCATCCTCTCCCTCCGCTGTTCCCTTATTTAGCGAACTAAAGGCTTACACTCAGGGATACTGTTGCGGGCATTGCCAAATAAATATTTTCTTCATGTAAAGGGGCCGGGGTTTCGTCACAACCTTCAAAGTCCTTTCAGACACTCTTGAGCTTTGCGGACCACTCCACAATCCAATAACCCGTGGCACATATAGTCACCTTCTCGTCTATACCATCTCTTCTTTTTCTTCTTCTTTTTCTGTTTCTTCATATTCGTTTTCTTTCTTTTTCATCTCTAGTTTTTTTCTTCTTCTGCGTCTTCGTCGTTTTAGTGTTCGATTTGTTTTCTTTTTCCTATGTCATTGTTTTGGTCGGTTTGTCCCTCTGTTGTCTTTCTGTCTCTGCCTCATTGATTGATTGATTGATTGATTGATTGATTATTTGATTGATTGATTGATTCTCTCTCTCTCTCTCTCTCTCTCTCTCTCCTCTCTTTCCCTCCTCCTCTCCCACCCTTCCTCTCTTTTCCCTCCCTTCCTCTCTCTCTGCCTCCCTCCTCATATTTTATCTTCTTATCTTTGATGCTAACTGGCTTAATCTAATGATTCCCGTTCCCATTATGCAATTCCGGAAGAATACTTTCTCTTATTCTCTCTCGATTCCAGCTTAAAGATGATTTTGATTGTTTTCATATAGATGTTGGCATCATGATTGTTGTTGTGTTTCTCTGTTGCGTTTGATTTTTGTTGATTTTGTTATTGATATTATTATTATTATTGTTATTGATGTTGTTCTTATTATTAGCATCATCATCATCGTCATCGTCATTATCACTTTCATTCCCATTTTGAATTTTCTTATGGTTATCGTTATCGTTATTATCATTATCATTGTTGTTGTTTCTATCAATTTGTTATTGAAACATCATCACCATCATCATCATCATCATCATCATCATCATCATCATCATCATCATCATCATCATCATCATCATCATCATTAGCAGCAGCATTATCTCCCATCATCTGCAGCACCACCACCATCAGCATCACTGCCACCACCATCACCATTAATTTTCTTAAATGGGATCACCACTCAATAACCTGGAAATTAGGTCATCACCGCGTCTCAAACACACACGCGAGCTGTCCTGCCCCCCCCCCCCCCCTTCCCGTGTTATTTAGGTAACATCTGGCCAATAAAGAAGGAGACAGACAAGGCCGCACGAAAGTAGGACCGGTCACCGTGAGACACATTTAGCTAGGCCTACCGGGACAAAGACGTATGTGTGGGGGCTCAGGAGCATTTATTTGTGTTTCTCCGTCATTGGCGAGTGTTGTTTATTTATCTTGTGGTCTTTTGTGTCATTTATCGTGATTTTATTTTTGGAGGTATTGGTATTATTAGTATTGTTGTGTGTTTTGTTTCTATTGTTGGTTGTGATATTGATATTGTTACAGTGATTCCTTTGTTGTATTTTTATTGGTATCATTATTATTTTGTTGTTATTGTTGTTATCATTATTCTTATCTTCACCATCATCACTATTGTTATTGCTATTCTTCTTCTTATTATTATTATTATTATTATTATTATTATTACTTCCGCCAAGGAGGTTATGCTTTTGGTAGCGTTGGTTAGTTAGTCTGTTGGTTAATTAGGTTCTTTGTTCGTTAG
>NW_020868937.1:248208-253208 GCF_003789085.1 Penaeus vannamei
GGAGCTCGAACTACACTTCAAAGGGCGACTGCTACCAAATCCCGTGTAAGTTCTTTTCGGTGATATCTCGGTTTGCTGAAAATTCTTTTTTCCATTAGATTTCATTTCCTTTACATTTGAAGTAATTTCCAAAGTTAACATAAATTTAGTTCCGTTGACTATGTGGATATGATATGATTTGTTATTTTTTTGTTTTAATAAACTTGTATGATTTAATTCCTCTGGAAATCTATGAACATTTCCATGAATATCTGTCTGTGTATCTTTATATGGATATTGGATAGTGTTCGCTTAGTAGTAAAATTACCAAAGGAGAATTGGATCTACTTCCAAAAAAATCTGATGCAGGATCGGTTACTTTGATTTTCTCATTAACGTTCGCTTTATCCTATCCATTTTCAATCAATAGCTTGTATGTTTATCAGATAATGGGAAAGTTAATCTTCTCTTTATTTTGTGGTGAAACGGGGCACATTGGCTGAGGGTTAGAGGTGGGGAGGTTTCACTTTTTAAATGATTTTGAGAGTGATCATACGAAGCCATTTTGGACACTTCAGAAGAATGCGGTTCCCTGAAGCCTTTGAGCACGAAGGAAAAACGAAATATGTACATAATCTTGAAGCATATAGGGATGAAAATTAAACATTATTAGGGCTTCTGATTCAGATTGGCAAGAAAAAATTATAATACCCATAACTTAACTATCCAGTCATGCTATGATATTATCAATACGCAAAGTTTTCTCAGCATTATTTACAGGTTTGTATGTTATATACATATAAGAAAAAAATACATGTCTACGGATCTGCTTTCCTATAAAGGACCATTACTCTCCCAGCTGTAGCTTATCATATTATTACCCCCGCGCAGCAGCCGGTTGATTAAATGAGCCGAGGCAGATATAAATGACTTTATTACCCAAAGATGCACGAACGTTTTAGTTGACTCGAGGGCGTTCGAACCCGATTTCGAAGCAGTTCATTACGGAAAGTGGCGGGTCAACTGAGTACGAGGGATTTTTCGTTGCCTCTTTCGAGTCGGGTCTTCCGGGTGCAAGAACAGCACTGTAAACCTCGTCGTATGTTTTGCGGGGGCGTCTTGTCAGCTAGTTTCCCAAGATAATTGAATGTTTTTCTCGAGAAGGACGTTTAAGTGATCGGATGCGATTGAAGTGGTTTGTCTCTTGCTTCGAGTTTTCATAATGTGGCAGCTTCATGACGGAATGTTTATCCGAAGGGTCAGTTGCCTTTGACTGATAATGTAATGGCGTTTTGTTTGTAATGAGGCTATGCGCGTCTTCTGTACGTGCCATAAAAGTTAATCCAGTATTAAAGTTTAATCCAGATCTCTAGTGCGCATGCGCGTTGGCAGCGTCCAGGATCAACTTTTAATGCACCTCTAGACCAGGCTTAGGGCGTCTTCTGCACGTGCCATAAAAATTAATCCAGTATTAAAGTTTAATCCAGATCTCTAGAGCGCATGCGCATTGGCAGCGTCCATGATCAACTTTTAATGCACCTCTAGACCAGGCTCTAATATCAAGCTCATCAAGTTAATCCCACCAATCATTTTTTGATCCTGCATATGCGCATAAGGGACAAGTTAATCCCACCAATCATGTACTGTTACGTCACGTGTCCGTCATGAACTTCATGGTTGCCATCGCTTGAGTTGCCATTCAGAGTTATTTTCGGCAATAACATCGATCGTCTTAGAATTTTCATACTTAGTATTTATTATGGAAATGAAATTGTGTATATTTACACAAATGATCAAATATTCTGATAAAGGAAATAACTTATGGTAATGAATATAAAAAACCAATATAATCCCACGAGGAATCTTTGAAGTTCAGAGGCTGCGGGCATGGAACTCATGTTTCCAGGTTAGTGAAACAAAAAAATATATTGTCAGGGTCACACAAGTTGACGCTTTAAATCAAATATGAACCAGTGTTTTAAAGAAGAATTATGTGCTGAGTTTTTCTCAACTACTTTACTACAAACTTAACAAGTATACTTTTCTATGGACCTCCTGAACAGCATCCTGAAGAAAACATGTTTCCCTCGTCCAACACGATTCAACGCAGCAAAGAGCTGTCCGAGGAAACTGTGCGATGGATATTAATTGATGAATGTCATTTTTGCACTTGAGTATCATTGAAATAAAGATTAATTTTATAGTTGTTAGAGCAGTTTCGTTACCCATTTTACTACTATAAATATAAGATCGTTATCATGAAAAAATATAATATTTCATAAATAATCATGTTTCCCTTATAAGTAAGCCTACTTGTGCCTCGTAATTATCATATTAAGATCAAACTGCCACTTGAATGACTGACTACAACTTTCTATAACAATCACCTTTTCTCCAATCTATAATAAATGAATATCAGTTGTCAGAAAAATCTTTTAACAATGCAGTGTCTAAATGCAAATTGCAAGGTTTATTTATCCAAGTAAATTTTGTATCGGACTGCAAATCTTTAGGTAATATCTTTAAACTTGCTCCAAACGTCACCCTACATAACATGCAACAGTCCTGTGAGAAGAGCAAAATTGCACAGATTTTTTTCAAAATACCACAGATTTTTCAGCAATAAAAAGACAACACACCTCAGCTCCCACCCTTTAGATTTGTAAAACCTATTCCCACACGCCCAGAAATACGAGACCAGGATCTCCACATCAACAGCAGAGGGCAGAACCATCACTATATCACAGACCAGGAACATCACAAGAATTGATAGAAATTTAAAGAGACAGTCCATTAACTTAAGATTCCAAACAAATCATATTTGAAACAGATAATCTTGAAGAAATGTGTACAGAAAATAGAGGTACGAAATTTCTTACTTTGATATGATGCTAGTCTTACTTTTCAATTTTGGGAAGATAATTAGCATTATGAAAACATTAATAAGAGTCTCAGTTTCATGAAATACACATTAAATATAATAGATATTTTGAATCTTAAGAGATGTCTAAAATAGTTTCTTAAATATGATTTCCCAAAACATGACATTACAAAAAGAAAGAAAGAAAGAAAAAAACATGAAATCTCCCAAAAGAGCAAATTTCACGCGTAACATTTCTCCATGTTTACATGATAACGGTGGTGATAGAATAGTAAGTACGACAGTTTTTATTGAACATTATTGTCGCGCCGTCTGGCAGCGGAGAGTGTCGTCTTCGGTACGGACACGGTGGATTAGGATTAAACTAAATACGGTATTAAGAGTTAAGGACGCTGCAGAAGACGCCCTATGTTATAAATGGTTTACTGTTTAGTTGGGTATTGTTGGTGTTAATATTTTGTGCGAATTTTCGATAGAGGGCCACTTCTACAAATTTTTAACCTGGATGACCATTTGTGTATAAAGATTTGTACATTATGATCAACAATTGCTTGTTGATAATTCTCATTTAGATATCGAGTGGAGGAGAAAGATAATATTAACGGTAGTGGTAGTGGTAATGGTAATGGTAATGCTAATGATGATGCTAATGCTAATAATGACAATGATAATTATATTGTTATTATCATCATCATCATTATTATTATTATTATTATTATTATTATAAAATAGCAGAATGTTACAGAAATCTGAAAACACATCGGAGAGTCAGCTGGATAAGATATTTGAGAATTGAAAATCTCTTCTGGAAAACAGCTTTTTTGTTGTCATCAGATACATGCCCGTCTGCGTTAATGCAATACATGGAGATTAAATATCAGTCAAGCGGATTCATTAATGAGTCGAGAATTATGTACATTGTCTCAAATGTAAGATGAAACATCTAGTTATTAGTCATTAGTTCACCATTTCGTAGTTTTGAATGAAGTGGAAAGAAGATTCACCGAAACCCAAATCCGACGGCTAGAAGAACGCACACGTGATGTAAAACCCAAATCCGACTGCTAGAAGAACGCACACGTGATGTAAAACCCAAATCCGACTGCTAGAAGAACGCACACGTAATGTAAACAGCCTTGGACGGTTGAACGGAGTTTAGTGTGGCGTGTGCTCAAAAGTGCTCATCCAGCGACTCCTTGCCTCGCCTCGTTTTACGCCTGAGGAGTCCCAGGAGGTCCTCGTGTTCTGAGGATGAGGTGGTGGGCCTCTCGTTTTACGCCTGAGGAGCTCCCTGTTCGAGGATGAGGTGGTGGGCCTCTCGTTTTACGCCTGAGGAGCTCCCTGTTCGAGGATGAGGTGGCGGGCCTCTCGTTTTACGCCTGAGGAGCTCCCTGTTCAAGGATGAGGTGGTGGTCCTCTCGTTTTACGCCTGAGGAGCTCCCTGTTCGAGGATGAGGTGGTGGGCCTCTCGTTTTACGCCTGAGGAGCTCCCTGTTCGAGGATGAGTCCTCTCGTTTTACGCCTGAGGAGCTCCCTGTTCGAGGATGAGGTGGTGGGCCTCTCGTTTTACGCCGAGGAGCTCCCTGTTCGAGGATGAGGTGGTGGTCCTCTCGTTTTACGCCCGAGGAGCTCCTTGTTCGAGGATTAGGTGTTGGTCCTCTCGTTTTACGCCTGAGGAGGAGCGCTCCCTGCTCGAGGATGAGGTGGTGGTGGTATTGGGGGATTTTTTTTGGGGGGGGGGGGGGGGGGGGCGGTAGCAGTAACGTTAATGGTGCTTTTGTTGGTTGAGTGATGGTGATGGTGGTTATTATGTTGTGGTACTGATACCGATGGTAAATTAGGTGATAAAGATGGGGATAATGACGAATTAAAATAATCGTTTTCGCGCAGTTGTTTTCCTAAAGATTGATTGAAGAATTATGGCGTCCATAATTCAAGATTACTTTACCACTTAAACTCATGCGACTCTTAGAATTTATGAACCGAAAACCCATCATTCGTCCCGCAACTATTTTTAAAATGCAAACGCTGAGAGTCGGAAACCCCGAAGAAGTCACCGTGGCTAGAGAGTTACAACTTTTGACTAACCGAAGTCGTAACTCCTCCACACTTTCGGCTGCAGTTGAGGGATTAGAGTCGT
>NW_020868937.1:270708-280708 GCF_003789085.1 Penaeus vannamei
GAGGAAAGGAGAGAAGAGGAAAGGAGAGAAGAGGAAAGGAGAAAAGAGGAAAGGAGAAAAGAGGAAAGGAGAAAAGGGAAAGAGAAAAGAGGAAAGAAAAAAGGAAAGGAGAGAAGAGGAAAGGAGAGAAAGAGAAAAGAGAAAAGAGAAGAGAGAGGGATGAGGGGAGAGGAGAAAATGAGATGGAATAGAGAGAATATAGACCAAAATTTCGACTAATTTGCTGCCAAAAGATTGTGTGCCTTTTTATACATTTGAACCCATATTATGTGGAGATATGGTATGCTTCATATATTTCCTCATTAAATACGGGTGGGTTACATCGAAACATTTCAGCATCTGATTTTGTGGTCTAAATGCATCTTCATCTTCACCGTCATCTTCCCCTTCCCTTCCCCATCTTCATCTTCATCTTTATTTTATCTTGATCATGATCATGATCATTATAATCATACTCCATAATCATCTTCGTTGGTATCACCAACCACCACATCATCACCTTCACCACCACCACCGTCATCACCACCACCATCATCACCACCACACCATCACCACACCACCACATCATCACCACTCATCATCATCATCACCACCACCACCATCATCACACCACCATATCATCACCATCACCATCACCATCACCACCCCCACACCAATCACCACCACCATCATCATCACCACCACCACCATCATCACCACCACCACCATCATCACCTTCACCACCACCCATCATCACCACCACCATCATCATCACCACACCATCACACCACCACCATCATCATCACCACCACCATCATCATCATCACACCACCCATCATCACCATCCACCACCACCATCATCATCACCACCACCACATCACCACCATCACCATCACCACCACCACACCCATCATCACCATCATCATCACCACCACATCATCATCACCACCACCATCATCATCACCACACCATCACCACACACCACCATCATCACCACCCCACCACCATACACCACCATCATCACCACCATCACCATCACCATCACCACCACCACTACCATCATCATCACCACCACATCATCACCACCACCACCATCATCACCACCACCATCATCATCACCATCATCATCACCACCACCATCATCATCACCACATCACCATCATCATCACCACACCACCACCATCATCACCGTCACCACCACCATATTTTTTATCACCACCTCTTATCTGTGTCATTGTTTTTTTTTTTTTATTCCTGCCGTGATATAATTTTCTTTACTATTTTGGGCTTCAAACTTTTAATTGCATTTGAGAAAATGAAAAGTCTGCAAACATGAAAAGCCCTTATTGTTTTAAAACTAAACCTAAGTCACTTAAAACTACAAGAAAGAAAAATAAACAATAAATAAAACCGAAACTAAAACTTAACGAAAGAAAGAGACAGACACGTGGATAATTCAGGAGGGAAAAGAAAGAAGAGGAAATAATTCCCATACAGTCTTAACAAAGAAAAATAAACCATAAAGAAAATAAAACCAAAACGAAAACTTAATGAAAGAAAGAGACACAGACACGTGGATAATTCAGGAGGGGAGAGAGAGAAGAGGAAAGAATTCCCGTAAGAGAGAGAGAGAGCGATAAGAAATATGTCAGCGATGAGGAGGACAAGACAGCGATGTCTCCTGGAGGCTCGGCGTGTTAGGAACCTTTTATTTCTCTCCTCTTCACGTTATTAGTTATTGTATTCTATTTTTTTATTATTTTTTATTGTTTATCTGTTTTTCTTATTATTTTTATTTTATTCTGTTTTTTCTTATTATTGCTTATTCTGTTTTTCTTATTATTGTTTATTCTATTTTTCTTACTATTGTTTATTCTATTAATCTTATTGTTGTTTATTTTATTTTTCTTATTATTGTATATTCTATTTTTCTTTTAGTTATTTATTCACGTTATTAGTCATTACGTTTTATTTCTCTTATTATTATTTATTATATTTCTCTAATCATCTCTCTCCTCTTCACGTTATTAGTTATTGTATTCTGTTGCTCTTATTATTTTTTATTTCTCTTTTTATTCTTTAATCTGTTTTCATATAGTTTAATTATATTTTTCTTACTGCTGATTCTTTCTCTCCTATTATTGTTTATTTTAGGTTTTTCTTATTGTTTATTATAGTTTCTTGTTGTTATTTATTCGCGTTATTAGTCATCATATTTTATTTGTCTTATTATTATTCATTATATTTATCTAATTATTATATATTATATTTCTGTAGTTTTTTATTCATGTTATTAGGTATTCTATTTTATTTATCTTATTGTCATTTATACACTTTTTATTTATTTATTTATTTCTCTAATTATTATTTACTTTATTTCTATTTTTATCTTTTGTTTTATTTGTCTGATTATCATTTATTTTATTTATCTTATTCGTATCTATCAAAGTCATTAGTTATATTATCTATCTACTATTTCTTTCCTCTACACTGTTAGTTTGTAATCATGTTGGGGTGGAAATTAATCGCTGTTTCATGTCTATTTTATCAGATTTTATTTATTTATGTATTTATTTTATTCATTTGTCTATCTATCTATCTATCTATCTTATCAGATTTTATTTATTTATTGGTATTTTTTGTCATAAGTGAAACGACATTCGGTCCCTTCTATAACAGGGCGATATTCCGCATCAGCCGTAATTTACAAGGAAAATAATACGAAGAAGTTTAATACAGGCGATGTATATTAAGACCGACGTCCAATCAACGACCCCCCCCCCCCCCCCGCCCGACCCCGTGGTGAGAGGAGCGGCGTATCTGGTTTTATCACTCGTGTGTTTAATTAGTTCCGTGGTAGTTTTGTCGGCAGCGAGTGTATATCTTATCTCCACGGCGCGCGTCACTTGTCGAGCCTAATGGGTTTCTCGGCGTGCGCTCCCGTGGCGGTGCTGCGCTCCCCGCTCCGCCTGCCACGTGTCTTAAGTGCACGTGGCAGGGGCTGTATCGAGTGATGGGAAACGCGCATAAATGGACGGACGCACGCATGCGCACACGTACACACGCACGCACGCACCCCCCCCCACACACACACACACACATACACACATATGTGTGCAAAAATATACAGTGCACAAACACAGAGATAAAAACAAACAAAGAAACAATCAAACAAAACACATTCAAATATCATGTGGATGTGGAACGTGTGGTTAGTTTTATACATACGTATTTGGGCACAGTTGTGTGTGTGCGGCCGTGCGTATGTGCGTATCTTTTCATTATTCATCACGCAGCATCAAGAGAACGGAGTGTCGCACCAAAGGATACTCGCGAATAGACCCCGACTGCGTTTTAGGACTTTGTCGAGGATGTGTATATGCTTGAATAAACGCCAAGGAGGATAATGAGGATTTTAGAGAGTGCGCTTGCTTGGCGGAGAGGGTCTGTCGCTCCGAGCTTCTGTAATGCAACTTCGTGTCAGTGTCGCCGTGAGAAATGTACTAGCTGTTCCGGATCTAGAGGGCTATTGAATGCTTCGGATATTGTCGATTGGAACGATATTCTCTGTTTCTGATTGTCTATCTGTCTCTCTCTGTCTGTCTGTCTGTCTCTCTCTGTCTCTCTGTCTGTCTCTCTCTGTCTCTCTCTCTCTCTGTCTCTCTCTCTCTCTCTCTCTCTCTCTCTCTCTCTCTCTCTCTCTCTCTCTCTCTCTCTCTCTCTCTCTCTCTCTCTCTCTCTCTCTCTCTCTCTCTATGACTCTTCAGTTTGTCTCTCTCTATGCGCGTCTATCTGTCTGTCTGTCTCTCTCTCTCTCTCTCTCTCTCTCTCTCTCTCTCTCTCTCTCTCTCTCTCTCTTCTCTCTTCTCTCTCTCTCTCTCTCTCTCTCTCTCTCTCTCTCTCTCTCTCTCTGCGTGTCTATATATTTGTCTGACTCCCTTCATCCCCCATCCCTCTTTCCCTCTCCCATTAATCATTTTGTTGATGCAGTGTAATGACTTTGAATTCAAAAAGCCAAGCTAAAAAATATAGCCATAGTATTGCAGAGGGAAGCCCGTCAGATGTAGTTCATTATTTTTTGTTGATATTGGAGACATTCCAATACACCTTTTCTGACATGGTTTTGTGTACACTGTGTCCCTTTTCATAGGTCCATTCATTTTTCAGGACGGGTGAAAAATTGTGTACCATCATTTTTTTTGTCTTTATTTTGTTTTATATTCATCATATGGGTTGTATTTAATTGCGAAGATATTACGTCGAGACAAGATGAAGAGTCGGAGCGAGAGACCAGGGTGGGTAGACGCCAAGCAATCGACACAGGAACAGAAAATGACTCGGAATGTGAGGAAACAGACCTGGCCGGGGGAAAGAAAACGGAGGACTGGATCGGCATCGAGGAAGGCTCGCTGAAGGGGAGACTTTAGAAAAGAAGGGCCGGAGGGAGGGACGGAGGAGGAGGAGGAGAGGGAGGAAGATGGGGCTCGCTGGCTGGCAGGCAGATAGAAGGAAGGGAGGTCGGAGAGCGGGAGAGAGTGGCAGGAGAGCGGAGGAGCTCGTGGCAACAGGACTTTAAGACGGGGAGAACGAGACCACACGCGGCTCGGGAATCGGCAGAGCTGTAGTCGATCTCTAGTTTTCCTGTTTGTTGTGATTATGGGCATCATTGTCATCATCATAATTATCAATATTGTTTTCTTATTAATATCATTAATAATTCTTCTTATTATTATCATTAATACTAATGATGCTAATCATAATGATGATAGTATCAGTAATGATAATGATAATTATTATTATTATTACCTTCATCATCATCACTATCACCATCACCATCATCATTGCCACCCTCATCATCATCACAATCACCATCACCATCATCATCACCATCATCATCATTCACAGATGACTTGTCAGGTGTGTTCGCACCGCCTGTCAACGCCAGCTTTCATTTTGACCGGACTCGCGCTTTGTGGCATTTCGATAAGTCACCGTCCGGCCCCAATACCTGCGTTTGCCTATGGGGTCAAAATCTTTATTCATTTGTTTATTTTTCTGTTGCGATATTTTTCTGTCGTTGGTAATCGAAATGAAATTTGTATTCAAATTGCCGCTAAAGCTGCAGTATCGACAGCTATCATCGTTTTGTAATGGATTGTTTTAATACGACTTGGATTTCGAGGGAGATTCAAGCCTCGGCATTCCCTCGTAGTCTACCGTTAGTTTTACGACTACGGTCTGTGTGGATTTGGAATAAAAGAAAAATAAAAGAAAAAGCGTCGCGCACTTTCAATATCCCACAGCAGAAGTCGGAGCGGAATTCCCTCTCTCCCATTCCCACGGCGGCGCGCGGGCCCGCTCAAACCTAAAGTTCATTTGTTCCCTTTCCCGTCGTCAGGAAGGGAGTGAACAATCTGACCGGCGTTGCGTCACCCTCGATGTTGAACTCTGACAGGAATGATTCGCTGTTGGGCTGACTCAATTACTTCCCGGCCCGTGATGAGATGAAGGAGGACGCCCGGGCTTGTTCCTCTTTATTGATACTTGCCTTACCTCCGCTGCTACCTGGGACGGGCCTTGGTCCAGACGAGGGGAATATGAGATTGCGCGCGTGTGTGTTTGTTTGTGTGAGTGCGTATGTGTGTGTGTTTGTGTGAGTGTATGTGTGTGTGTTTGTTGAGTGTTTATGTGTGTGTTTGTGTGAGTGTTTATGTGTGTGTTTGTCTGTATGTTTGTGTATGTGCTCTACATATGTATATCTTCATACACAATTGGTTTTAGACTTGGACATGCGTATATAATTCACACGCACTCCATAATGCTACATAATTCACGGCAAAATGGATCGTCGAAGCAATACTTGGGAAAAGAAATAGTGGAATCCGTAATTACAAATTAATAACAGCTTCCTCCCATCGTCCTTTGTGACTTCTTAGCCGTTTTTTCTGGCCCTCCGCTGGCGACTCAGACCGTATTTCTGTTAGAAATTCATAAGGTTGCCGCCTGAGTTTTTAGCACTCGGCCTTCTCTCTACCTCTTGACTTTCTCCATATTTCCTTCTTTGGTCAAGCGTACACGTCTGTATGTCTGCAGGTTATGCTGTGATATAGGATATGGTGTTTTTTTTTGTGTGTTTTTGTCCATTCTATTTGTAGTTGGACGTCCAGTATATCCGTTAATTTAACCCACGAAAGGGTCTGGGTAAGCGAATTTATTCCGTCCTTTACAGTCACAGAAACTCCCTATTACTAGCCATGTTAGACGTTTAAAATCCAAATTTAAATCTCATAATTACCGGATCTCATAAAGAAGACGCCTTGACCGCCCATATGATCCTCTATCCTTTCCCTTTTATACCAACCGTCGGCAAAGAAGAAAAAAAAAACTTTGCACACACCATGGATCTTATTTGTGGCTCTTCCTCTCTCCCGTCTCGTTCATCATGGCCATCGGAGGTGCCTTTGACCTTCCTCCAAACAGCCGTGCGAAAGAAGGAAAAGATGCTCTATATAGAGAATAGGTTCACCGGAAGATGAGACAACGATTTCGACATCTTGTTTTCACCCTCAGGTTTTCCCTATGGGCCAACAATAACACGACAGGGTATTTTGACACTCGCTCTTCTTTACCTTCCCCTTAGAAATGTCCTACGGTGTTCGGAGGAATGTTGGAAGTGAATCGATCTCCGGGAATTGAAAAAGGTTGTACTCAAATTGAAGGAGATTTTTTTTTTTTTTTTTTTTTTTTTTTTTAAGGGGGCATGCAAACCGTAGATGTATCATGATTTACTTAGATTTATTCCATTTATTACAGTTGTTATTCTTGGTATGATCGGCTGTCTGTTTCTGTTTACTTCTAGATATTCCCGTGTGTGGAAGGAATGGCCGGGCTTACCATCCGCTGGCAATGCTGGAAACACCTACATGAAAGCCTTGCTAGGGGGACCGTCCCTTAGGGTGGGGTAAGGGGTGGGGCGTGAAGTCGATTAAATCCCCTGAAAGGTCATATAGATTTGCTTTATCTTTTCACTCTGTGCTTTTATGGCGCACATTTCATTATAACTTTTTGAGATTTCTTCTGTGTACGGAGGGGGTAAAGTTTTTTTTTATGTCTTTGTTGTTGTAAAAGTAACTATTCACATAACATGAAAAATGATAAGAAAAGTTTATGTGAAATGCGCTTCAGTTTCATCTAAGAAAAGGGATGCAGCTTAAATTCTTTTGTTCTTCCTTCCACATGTAAATAATCTCCAAATCATACGGGTTCAAAATTCAAAAATCCCTCGGCTGATGGGCGTGATGTCAATGGTACAACCAAAATTTAAGTTTAATGAGTTATTCGACCGAAAATTCGAAAAAAAACGAGAAAAGTTCGAATGAAAACTAAATATTGTTTGCTAATTTTCCATCAGTGATTTCGTAAATCGAATATGAATATACAAGGAAAAACTTTTAATATCTTATCTTTGTTGCATGAAAATAGAACAGTTGGACTGCCTATAAAAACTACAAGACAATAACTCCAAAATCCTTGGGGAAACTTCGATGAAGTCACTATAAAAACTAAGACGTTTCTTTTTTATTATCATTATATGCTGAACAGCCAAATACTACGCATTTTGAGACCAAGTTTTTGGGAATAACTAAAGTGTGCATATGTATACACCCTCAAAAAAAATGTATACCGTTTACTCAGTTTCCGAATAACTAGCATAAGCATCAATACAATATTAACGAAATGACGGAGAGGTTTTTGTAAATGTCTGCTTTCGATTCCTCAAAAAAGAAGGAAGGACATTTTTATCGTTTCATTATTTTACATGGTAAATATTCGCCAAAACGAATAAAGGAGACTGCTGACTGCGGACAGACACTTCCAGTTGACCTATGACATTAACAGATATTGAGGATAGTAAGAAGGCACTAAAAAATAATGAAAATGAGATGAAGATAAATATGTTATTAGTTAAAGTGGCTGTGTACGAAGGATCGTTCATTCTACGTCGCGCAAATACCTACAGAAAAAGAAATAAGTAAAACCTAATTTTTAAGAAACTCAAATTGCACGTCCATTAGAACACGCTACTCGAACTGATAACCTACGGAATGTACCTGAATCGGGTTCGCCCAGACGCAGCAACGGGGTGAGTGCGCCGGGCTGGTTTTGTGAGAGCGCAACAGGGGGTGAAATACATCTCGTCAGCGATATGAAACGTAGACGTGCCTTGCAGTAATTTGGGCATTTAGCGATCAAAGGAAGGCGCTTCGATCTGCCGTGGCCTTGATACCTTTCTCTTGAAGGTGTGAAGATGGAAGAATCATGTCTTGGTCTTTGTCGTTGCATCTTGGGGCTCATAACGCCCACGTAAGTGATGTGTTTCGTTAATGGGAAATAAACAGGGTTAGCCTGTGTATACCTTTGACAAGTAGAGTTTCATCGAAAACACCTCGCTCGCTCACATTAAGTTTCACAATCTCATTTATGAGGTAAACCAAGCAAAGCATTTTAAAAAAGGAATATATTACAACAGTGAATGAAAATATCTCCGCAATTATCAGCGAAGACCAGTATCGAAACAACGGAAGAGGATCATGCGTGACCCAAGCTAAGACAATGACCGTCTCTTCTCGGTATGGCAAAATAAAGAATAAAATGGCAAATGATAAAATCACAGATAGCGAGTCACGGCAAATAAACAATAGTGGGAAGTCGAGGACCTGCACTTTCCAGGAAGCCCTTGGGAACGAATAACCCTTCGCCGTGCTTTCTTTTGTTTCCTTTTGTTGTTTGTTTGTCTTTTTGTTCGGGGCTGTGGGTTCGCATTCACTTGGGAACCTCCCGTTTTTGTGGGGTTCGGTCGGATTAATGGAGATTTATGTTTGTTTCATCAGATGGATGCGAAATAATGTGATGGAAAGTTCCACACCTTCGAATGTGGCGAGGATGAAATTGCATATTTGATATTTAGATAGTATTTAGCAGAACATTCATTTAAAATGTCAATGTTTTATATGTATTTATATGTTTTTTTGGCATATAAACATTGATGATTTAGATAAATGTTCACTTAAATACACACACACACACACACACACACACACACACACACACACACACACACACACACACACACACACACACACACACACACACACACACACACACACACACACACACACACACACACACACACACACACACACACACACACACACACACACACACACACACACACACACACACACACACACACACACACACACAGACAGATACACACACACACACACCAGAGAGAGAGAGAGAGAGAGAGAGAGAGAGAGAGAGAGAGAGAGAGAGAGAGAGAGAGAGAGAGAGAGAGAGAGAGAGAGAGAATCTTATAAGATATCCCTTTAAAAGCCTTATCACACCGCCCCGTGATCCAAAATCTTTACTGGTTATGTCGCTCCAGTGTCAGACTTGCTCTCAGTTGAAATACTCTTTCTGTAGAAAAGAAATTACAGTTAATCAAGCGACTTTTGAAATGTAATTATCATTTATTTATACGTTATTTGCTGATTCATATCTCTATATAGTTCTTTTGTCTACCCTTTTCTTATCTTATCTTGAATTATTTTCTTATCCTTCCAAATAGCTTTCGATCCTAAGTGCAAATACTGGAAGGGCACTTGGCCAAGAAAGGGACTCTGAATATTTATCGATTGTATATTAAAGACAGCGAGAAAGATACGTGTTATGAATTTCATGGAGGTTTATTCTTGACAAGCATGATGGCGTTTTTTACCCTGTCCTTAGAGATTTTATTTATGAGTAAATTTGAATAAGCCTTTGCTTTATTATTTCTTTCGTATTTCGTCTGTGAGTAAATGCTTGAAGTGAGGCAAGGTAACACTCAACTCGTTCGCTCTATTAGTTCAGTGTTATAAAATAAGCTTCAGCCTCATTCAGTCTACATCAGCCCGCTTCAGCCCACTCCAGTCCGCTTTAGCCCGCAGCCCCTCCAGCCGCCTCAGCCCACATCAGT
>NW_020868937.1:285708-295708 GCF_003789085.1 Penaeus vannamei
GTATGCTTTTTGAAATTCATCCTCGAACTCACAGATATGCGAAGCGTATCTGGAATAGCTGATATTTAATTTAATGATGACATAGAAAATAAAAGTAACAGGTCTGAAGCATAAATGTTTATGCAGATTTTGTATTCTGGCTCTATGTTTATTGAGTGAGGTCCAGCTATGACAAATAGTTGATAGATTGTTTAATTTGATCGCGTGAAATATCCAGGCGAAATTATCAACGATGGGTGTCCTGTCCTGACAGATTAATCCCTACAGAACCAAAGTAGCGAGAAATTGACTACAGAATTAATTGTACGAAATAAACAAATAAAATGAACTCTATTAAGTCCCTTAAACTGTGTAAAATAAGCAAATAATAAGATAAACAATCTTGGCAAAGCACATCAACACTGCAAGCTAAATAAATTGCAAGGTAGATGAACTCTCCAAAGCAAAGCTCTACAAAATAAAACGAATGATCCCCCCAGAGTCCCTGCCTTTAAACCGTCACAGCTGTGGGCCGTTGCTCTTCAGATCGATATTAATGACTATTGATCGCCCTTTGGCCTGCGTTGATGTGCTGTAAATGATTCACTTCATTGGCTCACTTCATTCGGACTGATGGTGATAAATGTGACTGATTTGATCCGTCTGTTATGTCTGCGGTCGAATCCCCACATTCATTAGGCTGGTTCTGTAGCGATGAGGGTCTGGCGGTATGAAAAACGATTTTGCGAAAATAATCAGTGCTTTTGCTAATTTGATTTGCATTCAGATTGCTCTCGAAGAACCACCTGTGATTAGAATTCCTTGGAAACAGGTGTGCTTAATGCCTTATTTAGAGACAGGTCCGTTTGAAAACATCGGTGTAGGATCCGTAGGTTGAAGTCCCGTTTTGTCCTAATTTACCATATTAACTTTGTCTCGTGCCGTCGGAGCTTAAAAGGTAAGCTGTTGCGAGCGCGTGACTGCATCATCACGAGCCCACTTCCGGGCTTTATAATCAGTGTTCTGTTTTTATGCACCCCCACACTGTACAATACATACATGCATACATACATGCATACTTACATACATACTACAATAGCACACACCCACCACACATCACACACATCACACTCACACTCACATACACCTCACAGCACACACTCATCACTTCACTCACACTCAACACACACACACACACACACACACACACACACCACACACACACACACACACACACACACACACAACACTCACACACACAACAACTCAACTCAAAAAAAACACACACACACACACACACCACACACACACCACACACACACACACACACAACCACTCACTCACTCACTCACTCACTCACTCACTCACTCACTCACTCACTCACTCACTCACACCACGCACACGCACAAGCGCACACACACATATATATGTACATATATATATTATATAATAAATAAATATATATATATTATATATATTAATATATATATATGTGTGTGTGTGTGGTGTGTGTGTGTGTGTGTGTGTGTGTGTGTGTGTGTGTGTGTGTTGTGTGTGTGTGTGTGTGTGGTGTGTATATATATATATATGTGTGTGTGTGTGTGTGTGTGTGTGTGTGTGTGTGTGTTGTGTGTATATATATATGTATTTATGTATTTATGTATATTATTAGTATTTATGTATTTATATATTTTCTATGTATCTATCTTTCTATCTATCTATATGTATGCATATATACATTATGTGTTATGTGTGTGTATGTACATACACACACACACACACACACACACACACACACACACACACACACACACACACACACACACACACACACACACACACACACACACACACACACACACACACACACACACACACACACACACACACACACACACACACACACACACACACACACACACACACACAACACACACACACACACACACACACACACACACACACACACACAGTACACGCTGCTGTATGTATGCATGGTCCACGTTATACCACTCACTCACATCCACTCACTCACTCACTCACTCACTCATCACTCACTCACTCACTCACTCACTCACTCACTCACTCACTCACTCTCTCTCTCTCTCTCTCTCTCTCTCTCTCTCTCTCTCTCTCTCTCTCTCTCTCTCTCTCACACACACACACACACACACACACACACACACACACACACACACACACACACACACACACATACACACACACACACACACACACACACACACACACACACACACACAGTACACGCTGCATGTATGTATGCATGGTCCACGTTATACCAGCGGGCTGCAAGTTTTCATCCTTGAAACGGCAATACATCTTCCTGCGCCAGGTGGCCGGAGCAGAGAGCGAGGAGCTGCCGTGAAATCATTTACTCAACATCAGGACTGACATCACTCTTTCACAGCCGTTTGTGAAGGCTTATTCGAGAAGCCCGATAATCCTCCTTTGTCGAGCGAGCATAGAAAGGGTTTTGCTGTACGCTCCGGCAGATTGTTCCATTTTTAGAATCTTTATTAAGCATATGTAGAAAACACGTATTTGGGTGATTTCGATTATATCTTCGTCAGAAATACGCGACGAAGATAAGATCGAAATCGTTCAAATAGATCTCTTGGACTATGAAGGTAAAAATTCCCATTCGTACCTTTTCTCCACAATTTTTATTCTTCAGTCTTAAAATCAGAATCATGGAAAGGAAATGGTAAAAATAGATGTTTTACAACAATCATTTCACATCCCGTTAACAGCAGTCATTTTAAGCCTTGATGCATCAATCAGCATCGAAAAAAGGCCTTCGATTTTAAAGTGAAGATGAGAGTCGATCCCAAAGAGCGGGGTCGTTCGGGTCGTTGGGGGTCGACGTCACCCGCGATCTACAATCTATTTCATCAAAGGCGCTTGTGAACTATGCGTGGTTGTGTGAGGGAACAGCTGCAGAATATAAAAATACCTCATGGCTTTTCCCCCGCTTCCCTGTTCTCGGTTATTTGAATGACGGCCGGACAAGTATGTGTGCGTGTTTTCCGGCCGTTTTGTCCGCAGTGTTTTATCTGTTTATCTGTATTCGTCTACGTATTTTTTTTTTTCTCTCTCTCTCTCTCCCCCCCTCTCTCTCTTCCACCTCTTTCTCTCTCTCTCCACCTCTCTCTCTCTCTCTCTCTCTCCACCTCTCTCTCTCTCTCTCTCTCTCTCCACCTCTCTCTCTCTCTCTCTCTCTCTGTACGTGTTACACACACACATGCACACACACACACACACCATAGTATATATATATATATATATATATATATATATATACGTATTTGTTTATAAATACATATATATATATATATATATATATATATATATATATATATATATATATATATATATATATATATATATATATATATATATATATATATGTGTGTGTGTGTGTGTGTGTGTTGTGTGTGTGTGTGTGTGTGTGTGTGTGTGTGTGTGTGTGTGTGTGTGTGTGTGTAATCTAACTGAGATTGATAGACAGATATAGTGATAGGTAAACATTATATAAATGTCTATTTATAGTGATAGATATAGATATACAGTGAAGATATAGATAGACAGATGCATCGCACACCACACACACCACACACACACACACACACACACACACACACACACACACACACACACACACACACACACACACACACACACACACACACATGTTTTGGAATTATTTTTAACCACACCACCAAATGTCGAGTTCACATTAACATATCCAAAATTAAAATATATTCTTACTTTGGGATTGCTGCCACCGCAAAGACCGTGGGTTGGCTCAATATACCTTGTAGCCATTAAAGGGAAATTTCTATGATAATATTGGTCAAGAAACAGAGATGAAATTAAAGATTTATTCTTGATATTATGAAATAGCATTTATCTTCCTCTCAAAAAAAAAACAAAAACAAAGAAAATACATTTCCCTTAAGGCTCCGAGAATATATATAAATAAATAACTAAAACTAGAATGATAGATAGCTACCGAATTACTTTAGGTTCCCCTATAATTGTCGGACCATTTTCTGTAGTCTGGGGTTTCCTATTCTATATTCCATATCTCAAGACGATATCTTCACTTAATGTTTATAATATTGCTTTACCTTAACCCTCCTAATGATTGCTAGTTAACTTTGGACATGAAATATGCACTCCTTTTATAAAACAAAAACATGCAACTATATGAAATAAATCGAAATATTCACTAAAGATCGAAGCAGTTCTGCCTCATGTCATTGCTAATTGACCAATTCTTTTCACACTCTTTTCATTCAAATGTATCACTGATTCTTCTTATCACTGTCGGTATATTATTCTGTCACTTTTATCCAGTCTCCATCTAAAGCTTGACACTATTGTCAGTTATTTGAGCACAAACAAGCATGGCGGGCTAGGTGATATAAACCGTCATCGGTTGTTTACTTGCTCTGTTCGGAGGGAGAGCGATTACTCTGTTATTTATTCCAAATCAATTTGCAGTGAAATAGTAAACTTTGGTAATGTTCCATTCATCCTTAACTTATTATATTCCTCCAAAATTAACGTTAATGATTCCCTAGCTTTCATCACTGACTTGTTCTGGGAGAGAGTGACTAATCATCAAGCCTCGTTCTCTCCCAAGCTTTGCTCTATGCTTAAAACCGTCCAAGATATTCAATTCAATACAACAATCGTTAAGCAAACAAATGGCTAATTTATTTTAATGCTTTACCACTGAATTTTACTATATTCAAATAAATTTTATAACATAGCGTGTGTTTTGCCAGCACGGCATTTCATCCCTGTTTCAATGTTTAGTAGAACGGTTTTTAAAAGATGTGGTTCAAAGATATCCAATGTGATTAATGACGAATCAGAGATTTTGACATTACACACACACACACACACACACACACACACACACACACACACCACACACACACACACACACACACACACACACACACACACCACATATATATATATATATATATATATATATATATATATATATATATATATATATATATATATATATATAATTCAACTAATGGAAAACGTATATGTACTGTAATCTCTTTCCGGGAGATAAAAATGATTCTACAGTATGAGAGGTCGACATTACGCTTCGATAGAACAGAGGCTTTCATAATCTGAGTTATGATGCGAATATGCTCTTCCATTTTTTTTTAGCGTAGCCAGTCGTATAAACATGACGGATGAAAATCCTCCGGATGGAGTTATCTTTTATTGTTCAGTTTTCGTTGGTGTAAAAGTTAGAGGATCATAGACTTCATTTCAAGGCGGCAATGAAATCTTCACGGATCACCATTAAATGCGTAAATTAACATTGCGCTTAACATTGCGTTCATTCTGCTTTTGATAACAGTTTAAAATGCGTTATATTTATATTATATTATTATTATTATTATATTATTAATTTATTAAGAAAAATATCCGTACTGAGTGGCCCCGGCCATGCTCGAACTCATTTACTCACTCACTCACTTTTTTGTCTACTTATATATACTCACTAATTTTCTTACTCTTTACTGCTTTGTTTATCTACAGGTACTCACTTATTCATTCACCCATTTAACCATTAATTTACTCATTCACTCACAAACTCTTAACTCACCTATATACTTACTCCCTCATTCAATACCTATCCTGCCACTCACCACCAACAAAGCCACCCCACCCAGAACACCACACACACACCACACACACACCACACCACACACACACACACACATCACACACACACACACACACACACACACACACACACACACACCACACACACACACACACACAACACACACAACACTCGCTCACTCACTCACTCACACTCACTTACTCCACTTACTCACTTACATCCACACCATCCATCCACCCACCGCCCACTCACTCACTGGCTCTCTACTCACTCAACTCTCCCATGAAAAGCAAAGAAGATAGCAAGGGCTGAATATAAGCCAAGAGTGTTTACATCTTAACAGCAAAAGGTTATTTTCTCACATAACTTCTGTGTCGTTCGTGGGTCTATAGGAGGAAGTCTGACCTTTCCTTTATGATTGTGAAAGATTGTGAGGAAAAAACAGAAAAGGGAACACGGTACATTGTGTTCGCATATAATAGGTGGGTGTGTACGTGAGGGAGAGAGAGAGACGTGAGAGACGAGAGACTGAGGGAGGGAGAGAGAGAGGATAGTAGGAGGGAGAAAGAGAGAGTGAAAGAGAGAGTAGGAGGGGAAGAGAGACGAGAGAGTAGGAAAGAGAGAGAAGTAGGAGGGAGAAAGAGAGAGTAGGAGGGAGAAAGAGAGAGAGAGCGAGAGTGAGAGAGTAGGAGGGAGAAAGAGAGAGTAGAGAGTAGTGAGGGAGAAAGAGAGAGTAGGAGGGAGAAAGAGAGAGTAGGAGGGAGAAAGAGAGAGTAGGAGGGAGGAGGAGAGAGAGTAGGAGCGGAGAGAGAGAGTGAGGAAAAGAGAGAAGGAGGGAGAAGAGAGAGTAGGAGGGAGAGAGAGAGAGGAAGAAAGAGAGGGGAGGAAGATAGAGAGAGAGTAGAGAAGAGGTAGAGAAAAGAGTAGAGGGGAAGATTAAGAGAGAGGAGGTAAGGAAAGGGAGAGAGAGAAGAGTAGGAGAGAAGAGAGAGAGAGAGGAGGGAGAGAGAGAGAGAGAGAGGAGAAGATGGTGTAGGAGGGAGAGGAAAGAGAGTAGGAAGGGATGAGAGAGAGTAGGAGAGAAGAGAGAGTAGGAGGGAGAGAGAGTAGGAAGGGAGAGAGAGAGAGAGAGAGAGAGAGATGAGAGAGAGAGAGAGAGAGGTGAGAGAGAGAGAGAGAGAGAGAGAGAGAGAGAGAGGAGGAGGTAGAGAAGAGAGAGAGAGAGAGGGATAGAGAGAGAGAGTAGGAGGTAGAGAGAGAGAGTAGGAGGGAGGTAGAGAGAGAGAGTAGAGGGAGTAAGAGAGAGAGTAGGAAGGGAGGATGAGGAGAGAGAGAGAGGAGGGAGAGAAGAGAGAGACTGAGGGAGGGGAGGGAGGGAGGGAGAGAGGAGAGAGTTAAGGAGAAGGAGGGAGGAGGGAGGGAAGGAGGGAAGGAGGGAAGAGAGAGGGAAGAGAAAGAGAGAGAGAAGAGAAAGAGAGAGAGAGAGAGAGAAAGAGAAAGAGGGAGAAAGATGGAGAGGAAAAAGAGAGAGGAAAGTTAGAGAGAGAGAAGAAAGAAAAAAAAAGGGAAAGAGAAGATGAGAAAAAGGGAGAGAAAGGGAGGGAAAGGAAACGTATGCTATTAACGGCAAAACTTGTGATCCAAGACGGCAA
Source organism: Penaeus vannamei (assembly GCF_003789085.1). NCBI lineage: Eukaryota > Metazoa > Arthropoda > Malacostraca > Decapoda > Penaeidae > Penaeus > Penaeus vannamei. The sequence goes on from NW_020868937.1 coordinate 293,026, forward strand.
TCAGACGGGATGCAGATCTCGCTCCTCAACCAATTCTTGCCCAGAAGAGGTCTCGAAGCTCCAGACATCTTTAAAATACCTCTGCCTGAAGAAGCGTGGGGCCTTGGGGACGAGAAGGAGAGAAGAAAGCCTCCTCTCCCTCCTTCCCTCAACTCCTTCTCCCTCACTTTATCTCATACCCCTCATTACCCCTGCCCTCCCTCCCCCCATTTCCTCTTCCTGTATATCTCCCTTCATTTCCCCTTCCTTATCGCTTCCCTCATTTCCCCACATTTTATCTCTCTTCCTCTCCTTTCCCCTAACTTCATATCTCGCCCCACATTATCCCTTCTTATATCTCTCCCCTTCTTTCCTTCACTTTAACTCTTCCCTTCCCCTCCCTTTATCTCCCACCTCTGCAGATTTCGCGCCCGTAGATTTCGTCGCGGAAAATGTAATCGTGTTCTCAAACCGTGGCATGATACCGATATATACATATATATTTATCCTGAGTTAGGAATCTGTCGCTTGTCTTCCGGAATTCATCAGGCGTCGTTTATATGCAAAGTTTCGGGGTCCCTTTGGAGAGCTGCGGACCCGGCGAGCGTGAAGGAGGCTGAGCTTAATTGTCACGGGATTCTGAAATTCCATCTGTAAACCTGTTAGTTCTGGGTCTCTTTGAGTCAGGTGGTTTCGTTTATAGCACACGCGCGCGCGCCCACACACGCGCACACGCGCACACGCACACACGCACACACGCACACACGCACACACGCACACAACACACACACACACACACACACACACACACACACACACACACACACACACACACACACACACACACACACACACACACACACACACACCACGGGCGGGGGTGGGGGTCACACTCGAACAAAGCGCTTGCCTTTAACGGAAATGCATTTGAATAGCTCTCCTCGACCTCACGCGAGCCTTGAGGAGAAAACGGAAAAGCTAGAAATAGAATATCTATAATCAGGTTGCATCCCCCGCCCATCACGCCCGTCGCATTCTACTCCTCGAGCCGTTTTCCAAAATTGCTTGCGCTGAGACGGCGGGAGATGTATGAGGCTTCCCGGGGTCCTCGCTGGAAGTCCTCGTGAGCGCGAGATTAAGCGACCCAATACATGAAGCTCTCAGGACAGGCGCGGGAGCTCCGCCGGGAAATATGCTTCATGTGATCGTAAACCAAAAACTTCCTTCACACGAGTGCGAGTGGGCATGTGCACAGCAGGACTTTAGCTTTCTTCTTTTCGAGAAAGGAGGAAGACAGCGTATATATATATTTTTTTCGCTGTATAAGAATGGAGTATTCTTTTAAAGTGAAAATGCTCTTTGAAGAGGTGTAGTAGCGCATTAAAACTAACATGACGTGGCGTAAATGTGCTTATATACTCTACGGACCTTGCGCGACACTTTCAGTTAATCCGCTTCTTAATAAGACTATTGAATAAGGATAATCCTGATGGGAAATCTCTCTCTTTGGTTGGTGAATGAAGAGCAAGTATGCTGAGGAATGATATATGTGGAAGTTAATTGTGTGGAAATCAAGATACTCTATGAAGATTAAGTCATTGCTCTATAGTGCGTCAGAACTGCATTCGATGAGCCCGTGAACAGGAAGGGTGAGGAGAATAATAGTTTGAATCGAACAAAATGAAATGGATTTTAGAATGACTAATTGCAGGGACGACAGAGGGGAGCTACAGAAAAGATCAGAGGGAGCTGCTGCGTATGGTAAATAGGACTCGGGGTGTCCTGGATGAAGCGACAGGGGCAAGTGAGGCCATCAGGGGCGAAATGCACACGTTACAGAAGCTGAAGGAATTTCCACCCCGTTTTAAGGTCTGTCGTGTGCTGATTGACTAAAAAATATGAATAAGAACTACGAGTTTCAAACTGATAATTCGTAAATTTGTGTTGAAGAAAGTGGACTTTCGGTATAAGTATATCGCGTGCGCGAAGCAGTTTGGTTGGGAAGTTACGCCACTAGTAGGTAGTACAATTAAGCCTAAGAAATGGTAATGGTTATTGTAGAAAGAGGCTGTGGAGGTTTGAAATACGGTTTAAGAAGATAACTCACTGTATCGACTTAAAACATGACGTCATGCAAGAATGACCTCTATCTGTTTACGAGATTGTTACAAACAGGTCAGTAATTTCAGATTCCCGTCGCCCTTCATCAACTTCTCCCTACACCGGACACAGTAGTGAAACAGTGATCTAAACACTGAAGGAGAATAGGCGACGGCATCAACAGGATCGCCCGCTTGTTTAAAGTGGAACTGCCAAGCTGAAAACAGAATAGCTGACACCCTCAGGAGGAGAGAAGAACAAGAGGGATGTTACATACGGGTCTGTTCAGGTCTGTCAAGGCAAAGCCATTGCAGGTCTCATCCACACGCACTCACCCATCCTGTTTAGAGTCAGTCTGCCATCCACACACCTGCAATGTGAGCAGCCTGTCTGATGCAAGTCTTGCAACACAGAAGCGAAAATGCAACGAGAATTTATAGAGGGAAAGATCTACGCATCTTATATGTGAGTATAAAGCCAAAGACGCTTAAATATTGACGAGAAAAGTTTTTTTTATGTCGGTGAGGAGTTGAGGTGAGGTGTTGATTCGCGAAGCTCATGAGGGTTTACGAGAACACGTGGCAGGCTCCGGATCGTAAAGCCC
>NW_020868937.1:300708-308208 GCF_003789085.1 Penaeus vannamei
TTTCGGTGATAATTGTATTCTTTCATTGAATGGGATTTTCTTTGTTGTGAATTTCTGTAAGAGAGAGTTGCTTTCAGGATTAGAAACCGAGCATGTGGTAAGTTTGTTCTTCTGGAAATAATGAAGTAACATAACATTTCGCCGGATTCGCGCCGTGTAGTAATGACAGCAGTGGTATTTAGGAGGTCACCTCAGCCCTTATCCGGACTTGTTTTCCTCCTCCCTTCCCACGGGCGCAGATATTCTGGTTAGGGGGTAAATCTTGGAACCTTGTGATGTGTTTTGAAAGCCACTCGGGCGTAAGGGCGTTCCTGTCACTCGTTACTCGAGGCGAAAGAATGATAGATAAAGAGCGTGCTGAAATCATGTCACCATAGGTCAAGCAGAGAAGGAAATGCTTTTTTTTGTTTTGTTTTTGTTTTTTAGCACAGCTGGAATTTGTATGCTCGTTTGTGTATTTCCCGAAAGAAAAATACTGAAAAATACCATCTGTCAGTCCGCCGCATTTTGGGTACGCAATGAAAATCTGCTTTGTTTTGTTCGCCATTCATTATGAAGAGGTAAAGGCCACGACACGGGCACTGCATGTAATAATAATGTTATTTCCTTGAAAACATTCCGCTTGGACGAGGGCAAAGAATAAGAGATTGATGAAGTCGCTGAACCGAAGTATTAAAGCTGAAACTGACATCAAAAGGATCATTTCGGAATGGCCGGAAATGCAGGGTTGTCTAAAGTTCAGTAATCTATCGCTTGTTGTGGATGATGTATTATATATGTTGTGATAATGTGTGTATACTCGCTTAAAAATATCGGGGATAAAGTCTTGCTTTGTTTTCTTGGAAACATTGGATAATATCTATCACATTATTATATACTATACTATCAAATATTATATTAGTATCACTATATTATATATGGTATATTTTATATATTATAATATATTTATATATATTAATAGAATCGAGAACTTCATTTGAAGGATTATTAAAATAACTATGATTATAATCTTTAAATGTTAAGTATGTATATATATAACTTTGATTAGGAACAATGCATATTTGCTATAGATAAATATACTTTATTACATTATACTTTTATTTATATATTTATAATACAAATAGCTTTAATTAAAGATAGTAATATTTCTCATATAATACATACAGATAATACGTAATTTCAAGCGATATTTTTGCCTACTATTCTCATACGTGTCAATTATTTAACATGCAGTGGTGGGGTTGCATGTGTGATGATTGTTCGTGGTTCTGTGTTGTTGTAGTGTTATAGTGTTGTGTGTGTCGTGAGTGTGTATGGTTTGTAATGTTGTATGTGTTATCTGCTCGTGTCTAATGTTTTTGCGTGTGTTGCGCGTCTCGCGTAGTGATGTGTTAATATTTCTCGTTCTGTGTCTGTTGCTGTGTGTTCTGTGTCCGTGTGTGTTGTTTGTATAACTACTTGTCTAAATATATAAATACTAATCATCTACCTCCTCCTCATTGCTATAAACCTTATTATCATTCATATAATCACTATACCCTACCTACGCCCCAGTCCCTCTATCTATCTATCCTCTCATCTCACTCTGACTATAAGTATATCTCTCCTCTCTCTCTCTCTCTCTCTCTCTATCTCTCATCATACGTCTCTCTTACCTATCATCTCTCTCTCATTCATCTCTCTCCATATCTTCTCCACTTACTGTATTCAATCTCTACCGGTATATTATCCTCTTTATCGGCGTTATAACAGAGGACAAATTTAATAGCCGAAAGTTTGTCGTTCCACTACCATATACATATGTAACCTATAACTTATTTAGAATGAGTATTAATACATTAAGTACGTGTCATTCTCCCCTATTAAGCTGGGTCGGAACGAGGTGAAGCATATATACGGGTCGGTGCTTTAATACTATATATTATATAATATGGGTACACAAACTATATATATAGAGATAAGGCTCGAGTGTACCTCAAGAAGGGTTGCCTATGATGAGAAGTGGCAGATGAGGTTGTAGCAGGAGAAGGGAAAGGGGGAGGGAAGAGGGTTAGTATGGCGTGGTACATAATATAAGTGTAGTAGGGGTAATTATGTATATGGGGTGGCTCATTAGCGGTTGAATTATATACTAGATTAAAAGGTAATACTAAGGGGTAATAAAAGTAGTGTAGGTAGGCTTAATAAGGGTAACATATATAGGAGAGATAGCGGGAAAGAAGGGTTATAGTGGGTGGACTATATAGACAAATAGATTATGCCCTAAAATGAATAATGATGTAATATATAAAAACATGAGTAGTTTGTGGATCGTTCAAGGTGTGCTCGCGCAGTAGGGTCGAGAGAGATTTAATAAAATGTATGATAATTGAGAGTGGACTCAATAATGATAGCGGGCTTAAGGTGGAAAAATTAATTGTAAGAGGAGGCCAAATGATTCATTAAGTTGGATAATTATTCCGAGTCTATATTTCAAAGGTAAATCTGAATAAGTTGCGACAGACATCACAATCAGCGAAACCACACGATAGCAGAACAACACGCAGAAAGAACTATACAAATATATTAAACGACGCAGTTAAACCTTTCTCTATCTTTCGCTTGTAAAATCTTTTGTGATGTACTGTAAATAAAGTTGGTACCACTAGAGTTTCCCTTATCTTATCCTCCAAAAGTTTCTGGTTATATATACGAGGAGTGCATATAATAGGAATTATAGAATATAATAATAAACATACGTTTAGCATGCTTAAGTTAGAATACATACATATAATGTGTATTTATATTACTCGGTCATAAAATGAATATTTTTTCGTCTTTTATAATATTCAAACTGATAACATGCTCGTTTCTTCACACTTATAATTATACATACATCTGATATACCTTATAGTTTACTTAACTAAGAATGGCTTTTTAAAAGCTTGAAAATATAACAAGACAAATCGACAATGGGTATATACATAGTAGAGATAATTATCATACTTTCTAGCATATAAATAGAGTTTTCTTTAATAATGCATTACGCATTAGATTTGTAGTAGCTCATTGTATAGCATCGTTTGTATACATTGTAACCTAATTAATCAACCTTGATTAGTTCTCCTCTATATATATATAGATATTTATAGATATATATACTTATAATGTGTGGTGTGTGTGAAGTGTTGTGTGTGTGTTGGTGTGTGTGTGTGTATAAATAAATAAATAATGCTAAAATTTCATTATAGATAAATATATACTATATAAGTCAAATTTACATTATAATATAATTCTTAAGTATAAATAGATATAATAATCTAAAAGTATTCCAACTATATATTTATATGAATATATATGTATGTATGATATGGAATATATATATAATATATTAGTATATATATTTATAGTATATATATAGTGATTTTATTCATTTCACATTCAGAGAGCTTAAAGGTTAGCAGTACATAATAATGAATGGGAAATGTTCCATAACTTAGAATTCGACATGTGAATGAAATTAGTGGAGTGTTGTCCGTTAAAATCAAATATATAAAAAGAGAAATAAACAATTGTATTTTTTTACATATAATGAGTATATACTCATAAATTTAGATAATTAGTTCAGTTATTTTTTTTCTTTTGAACATTGCATAGTATTCTTTATCAATATATAATATATCAATGATTTTAACTAATGCTAATTACATGGAAGTACATTATATATACACCATTTCTAGTTATAAAGGCATTATAATACTCACTTTTTTATAATAATGTATTTGCTAACATAATGATGTTTTTAAATATAATAATAAAAGACCTATATATATATAATGTTATAACGCATATATATAGCAATTTCATTTATACACACTGTTCTTATATCCTCATTTAATTCTTTAGTTTCTTAAGTTCCGTTGTTTGATTTAACGTAAGTAAGCCACGTTTGCTAGGAACTTAAGAACGAGTTAGAAACAAGTATGGGTTCATTAGAGAGTCATTACGTGCAAGATATTTTCTAATCCACTATTTATCACTGCCTCAGAATGCTTATAATTAAAATTTGTAAGAATGTGTAAATGGAGGTGAAATAAGCCATTAATCCAATGGATACAAAATGTGTATAGATGTATAATCTGAATGATGAACGAGATACGACTAAGTTAATTCGGAGGTAAAAATGTTCCACGATGCCAAATACCTTCGGGTCAGAGGAGGAAAGGAGGTAAGGGAAGAGGGAGTATACTTGATAATCGTAAGGGATGAGGTGGAATGGACAATTGATAGGTGAATCACAAGTATAATATTAATGAGTAGGAATAATGATGAGTAGGAGGTTCATAATGAGAGGTAAAGGTGGAGGAATACGAATCGATAGCGCCGTAGAGAAGATGTTATTACGCTCATATTCATGGTGTTCGCACTAATTATATTAAATTAAGTATAGATCATACATGATTAATATTAATGATATATATTATATAACGGTATAAATAAAAGATAGAGCATTATATATACTATATTATCTATATCATTATATAGTAATTTGGTATGAATAAGATATTGACATATCAATAAGATTGGATATTATACAGCATAAATGAAAATCAGATATAAGGTATCCAAAAATTATAAATTGATAAGATAATGATAAATGTGGAATAATAGTAATAAAGACCGTATTTTATGCTACTAAACTAGGTATGTAGACTATAATCATGAGCATGAAATCGACTCAAAGGTCAGTAAGAGCAATTACCTCCTCTTTAAGAAACGAGCTTATAAAGTTCAAATATATATTAGTAGCATTTCCTCGAGCTTCAGTTTTCATAGTCACTCTCGTACGTACTATATAAAACTATATTATATAATATATAAATAATATATACTACTTTACTTGGATATTATATGGATATATATATATTCAGTATATATATAGTAATAACGAGGTTTAGCAACTGGGCTGTTTAGGGGTACGTAATTTGTGATACCCTAGGCTCCATTCTTGTATAGTCTATAGCTGGTAGTACAATATGATAGCATCTTTATTGGTCGCTTAGAATACGCTATGGAGGGCGACTTAGTTGACTAATCTTTGCACGTAAAATAACATACCTGTAAGCCCCTATTCAACTTGGGTACGGTTTCGGGTAACGTTATATCCGGATAAGTAGTTCGGCAACTGAAAAGAAGGTAATTTATGGAATTTCCGTTTTTTGTCAAAACTGTATATTAATATATATATATATATATAATATATATATATTAAATATAATATATATAGTAATTATTATATATATATATATTATGTATATATATATATAGTATTAAATATATATGTATATATAATATCATAATAATCTATATAATATATATATCATATATATACATATATATTTAATATAATATAACATATATACTATCATAATATAACATAACATACATCACATACATTGATGCACCAACACATACATTGATACATATATATAACTAACACTACCACCATTTGATTTAATAATAAATATTATGTTATTATTTGTGTGTGTGGTCATCGATTATACATACAATTTTAAGGTGTTTTTGTGAAGTAATGTGAATAGAAATATGAATTCTAGACCGAGATGCTCGTTACTATGTACTCATGTATTTACAGTAGCATAAACTAACAACGCCCACATTCGTCAATATATTTTTTTGAGGTATAACATGTGAGCCTAGAGTTCAATCTTATTTTAGTAATGAAAGAATGATAGATAGATAGATAACCGTTTATTAACACATTAAGAAAATTGTGCGATGGCAGTAAAGCTTGGTAAAGTATAGTAATGTATAAGAGATTTAAGCGCGAGCTGTCGTTAGATAACATGGCCTTCGTAAAGGTAATGGGTTGATATAGATGTGGTTTTTTCGGGTAATATCTGCTAAAAGATGTAAGTAGAGGAAGATTGAGAGATGAGGAAGAGAGAGAGAGAGAGAGAGAGAGAGAGAGAGAGGAGTAGAGAGAGAGAGAGATGGCAGTAGATGAAGAGAGAGAGAGAGAGAGAGAGGGGGGGGTGGCATATATAGTTGATATATAGGTTAGGGGGGGAGGGAGGAAGTGGAATAAGGGAGATGAGAGGGTAAAGTTTAGTTAGGTTATATATAATATAATTTAATACCCAACTAGATAATACTATATTATTACTCGATTTTAGGGAAAGTTAGAAAGCCGGTATTGACCTATATAATAAGTATAATAAACAGGCAAAACTAATAACATTAGTAAATGTATTAAAATTAGCTATGATTAGATTAAGGTATAAATTATATAATTATATAGATAGATCTGAATTATAAAATGATGTAATTATTAATAATCAATAATAACAAAGATAAAATAAAGTTATAAAAAATCGTTAATAAAAATTTAGAGGAAGGTTGGTTGTCGTGAGTGTAGGTTGAGGTAATGGATGGAATATGATAGTATAAAGGTAGTTTGTGTGTTAGACGTGTGTAAGCTGGGTTGTTCGTTTTATGTGTGTTGTGGTGAATGCTGTGTGGGTGAAATGTGTATCTGTTCTTTGGGATGTTCTGTTGTGATGGTTATCGTGTAATGAATTTCAAATGCATGGTGTTTGTGGTGTGTGTTGTGTAAATGTGTGTCGCTTGGTCTAGGCGTGGCTGTGTTGGTTATTGTTGTGTGTGTGTGTGTGTCGTGTATATATATACTCTACTTTCTTTAAGCAGTTCCTCACTAACGCGTATCTATGCTGGCTCACGGAGGTCTCGTACGCTGTCGTGCGGTAATAGGTGAGTTACGAACTATATTTCATTATAAATAACTTAGAAACTAGTATTTTCCTCCCGAGACGTGGATGACTATAGCGCCCTCGTGAAATGGAATTTAAGACACTCATCAGAAGATTACTATTTATATTACACGCAACTATAGCTAACGTAATAATCTACATTATAATATATCTACTCTACACCTCCACTCGTGTGGTGTGTGGTGTCGTGATGATGCTCTAGCTTGTGTGTGCTGTGTTGTGGTGTGTTGTGAGTGTATATACATATTATATTTATCACTAATATATATATACACTCATATATATATATATAAAATATATATATACACACAACCACACACATATACATTAATTAATATATATATATTACAATTATATCATAAATATATATAGATAAATATATTTATATATATTATATTTATTTATAGTATATGTAATGTATATTACTAACATATACTTATAATATATATATGTATTTTATATATCTATTATTATACACTCATCACGTCTACATATATATAATTATATATATTATATATATATATACGACACACACATAGTAATATATATATATATAATATATGTGTCGTGTGTGTGTGTGTGTGTGTGTGTGTGTGTGTGTGTGTGTGTGTGCGTATGCGTGTATGTATGTGTGTGTGTGTGTGTGTGTATATATATATATATATATATATTATATATATAATATATATATATATATAATATATATATA
>NW_020868937.1:313208-315708 GCF_003789085.1 Penaeus vannamei
TTTTTTTTTTTTTTTTTTTTTTTTTTGCGTATACGTGTGTGCATCTACATATATCTATATCTATCTATCTATCTATATATATATATCTTATCTCTCTCTCTCTTCTTTCTCTCTCTCTCTCTCTCTCTCTCTCTCTGTCTCCGAGAGAATAATATAAAGTTTAGTTATATGCATTTGATTTCGAGAAAAAAACATATCCATTCTCTCTCGAAAAAAAGATAATTTCCATTACGACTTAAGAATTAAAAACTTTTATGCACTTCACGAAATTGAAAAATCTTAAGCCTCTTGTGCGGTAAATTAAGGAGATATTCTTAGCAGTAAATACTTAATTCTCGTTTAACAATGAAAATTATTTGTCTTTCATGTCTGAATTTGCAAAAAACAATTATACACGTAGACACAAAAAACATATTTACAAGCATACAAACCCTAAAACAGACATGTACAGGAATATATTCACTTATATATGCATATTCACAGATAAATATAAACAGGAAGTCACTTTACGTCCAAACAATAGGTAGGCAGATAGACCCCCCCAACACACACACACATACACGAGCACACGCACACACACGACACACACACACACACACAACACACACACACACACACACACACACAACCACACACACACACACACACACACACACACACACACACACACACACAACACACACACACACACACACACACACACACACGACACGCAACACACACACACACACGCACACAAAATACAGTACATCGCTTTAATGAAGAGATAAACCAGCTTTATAGAGACATAACACACATACCGAAGGTGTTACTAACAATAACATCAATCCTTAGTGTTTATATTCACCTTGTTTGCCGAACGAAATATCAGGTCAAGGGAACTGACATCCGCGTCGCTCTGGGTATATATGACCCGTTCCATCCCTCTTCGCTGTACTTAATACTGATAGAGTATTTCCTTTTACTGATTGTTTTTGGAAGATTACATTTTGCTCGAAAATAAGATAAAGAATTTGTGCTCAATGTTCACAAGATAGAATTTGTGTAACTCTGTTGCCCCAAATATAAAGCCGTTTAAAAAAGGTTTCCAAATTTTTTTTTTCAGTTGTTTTGGTGTCGAGAATGTGCTGTGTGCGTATGCACATACACACACAAAACACAGAACACACACACACACACACACACACACACACACACACACACACACACACACACACACACACACACACACATATATATATATATATATATATATATATATATATATATATATATATATATATATATATATATATATATAATATATATATATATATATAATATATATATATATATGTATATATATATGTATGTATATATATATTATATATATATATATATATATATATATATATATATATATTATATATATATATGTGTGTGTGTGTGTGTGTGTGTGTGTGTGTGTGTGTGTGTGTGTGTGTGTGTGTGTGTGTGTGTGTGTGTGTGTGTGTGTGTGTGTGTGTGCGTGGTGTGTGTGTGTGTGTGCACACACACATACACTAAACATTTTGTTAGCTAATCAAGTAGTATATAGTACCCTATAAACGCACACGTATGCACACAGACATAGACGCGCTCACATGTACACACAACGCGCAGAGAAACCCATCCATACACACACAAACGCTCACAGACCTAACTCGCAGACACATATATAAACACACACAGCAGGTAGACGCACACCACCACACACACACACAAACACAAACCCATGCTAATACACACACACACACACACACATAAACAGAGGTCATAAATAACAAAAACAAAACAAATACACATACATAGACAAAAACAGAGGTCATAAATAACAAAAACAAAACAAATACACATACATAGACAAAACATTCATAAATAAACAAAAACAAAAACAAATACACACACATAAACAGAGGTCATAAAAATAACAAAAACAAAACAAATACACATACACATAGACAAAAGCAGAGGTCATAAATAAACCAAAAACAAAAAATACACATACACACACAAACAGAGGTCATAAATAACAAAGACAAAAACAAATACACATACACACACAAACAGAGGTCATAAATAACAAAAACAAAACAAATACACACATACACACACAGAAACAGAGGTCAAATAAACCAAAAAACAAAACAATCACACATACACAACACAATAAACAGAAGTCATAAATAAACAAACAACTCCATTATAGATCTCGCAGTGACGTCATAACAATCCCCATAACAAAATGTTGAATGGCGTTAGACTCTAATCATCGCTTACATTACCGCAAATCAACCCATTGAATTTATTGCGTTATGCTAATTTTCTTGCACCTCAAGACCAGAACAATCGTCGTATTTTGATGATGTCTTACAATGAATGGAAAGAAATACCAGCTGCTGAGAACACCATTTGTCTCTTGGCTTCACGACCGCAAGAGGAAGGGGAAATTTGCATGCACGCATACACATGCATAGACTCT
>NW_020868937.1:328208-333208 GCF_003789085.1 Penaeus vannamei
TATCTACATCTACAGACCTTAACTTCTAGGAGTACTGATACATCAAACATCTGCAGCAATATATCTCCGTCTCTCAGAGATTGCCGACCGCCGCGACACGCTCTAAAGCAGCGGTAGATACTGCAAAAGCCGCCTGCAAGAATCCAGCGAGACTATTGCATGTCTACAAGCCGTCGCCATCAGTTCTTAGAGATGCCTTGTTGGACAGCCTACTCGAGTTCATATACTGCCAGTGAGTGAAGGAAAAAAAGGGGAAGAAGGTGAAAGAGAAACGAGAAGATAGAGAGCGAGAATAAGAAGAGAAGGTAGTGGAAGAGAATTAGAAGAGAAGAGAAGATAGTGGAAGAGAATAAGAAGAGAAGAGAAGATAGTGGAAGAGAATTAGAAGAGAAGAGAAGATAGAGAGCGAGAATAAGAAGAGAAGAGAAGATAGTGGAAGATAATTAGAAGAGAAGAGAAGATAGTGGAAGAGAATTAGAAGAGAAGAGAAGATAGAGAGCGAGAATAAGAAAAGAAGAGAAGATAGTGGAAGATAATTAGAAGAGAAGAGAAGATAGTGGAAGAGAATTAGAAGAGAAGAGAAGATAGCAGAAGAGAAGAGAAGATAGTGGAAGAGAATTAGAAAAGAGAAGATAGTGGAAGATAGTTAGAAGAGAAGAGAAGATAGTGGAAGAGAATTAGAAGAGAAGAGAAGATAGAGAGCGAGAATAAGAAGAGAAGAGAAGAGAGAGAGAGAGAATAAGAAGAGAAGAGAAGGTAGTGAAAGGGACATAGAAGATGAAGATAAAAAAGAAATAGAAGATGAAGAGAAATGAAAGGGAGAAAATGAAGAAGAGAAAAAGAAAAAGAAAATGAAATGGATCAAGATAGACAGAAAAGGAAGAGTAGAGGAAAAAGATGAAGATGAAATAGACAGTGCACTAAAATTCCACAAAGAAATGGCACACCACAAATCGACCCAGAAAAGAAAAGTTCCACCAACAGCTCTAAAAAAGAAAACTTGCAAAGAGAAGCTGTAAAGTACATTCGCTCGAGGCAGCCACCCTAGTGACATACGAAGCAACCAACAGAGAGGATTCAGCCGTCACAGAAAGCTTGTTTTGAATCCTCAGCGATCTTATCAGCAGAAGTAGAAGAAAAAAGATGAAGAAAATATGTATCAAAAAGGAAAAAACAACAACAACAAAGCGTGAGATGTGGAAGAAAAAAGATGAAAATATGTTAAAAAGAAAAAGAAAACCAGCAAAGCGTGAGATTTGGATGCTTGGATGACCCACCGAGATGACATTATACGAATTGGACATCATAGCAATGAGGAGATTCAGCAGAACGATAATGTTGATCACCGAGTAAGACCCGAACATCAACATGGCCCAGAATCGCGTGAAACTCCCGACACCCGTGAGTTCGAAGGCGTCTAACTCCACAAGGCCAAAGGAAGCCCAGAAGAGAGACTGGGAGGTCTCGAATAAACTGTAAGGGAGAGACGGTTGTACAGGGTCAGTGGGGGGGCTTTAAGACGGAAGGAGTTGAGGGGGAGGGACTCAAGACCGAGTTGGAAGGGGGTTAAGGGGGGTTAGAGGGAACCGGGGACTGGTAATAGAGGTTCTCATCCCTTCCTTTCCGCCTGCCTTCCTTCCTCTCGTCGGAACCGGCGTGTGGGATTCACCTGGAAGCGGAGGGGACTCACCTGGATCTTATTGTACGAGGAGGACATCATGGCAATCAAGAGATTAAGCAGAACGATTACGTTGATCACCGAGTATGACCCGAACATCAACATCGCCCAGAACCTCGTGAAGCTGCCGAGACCCGCCAGTTCGAAGGCGTCCAATTCAACCAGGCCAAAGGAAGCCCAGAAGAGGGACTGGGAGGTTTCGAAGAGGCTGGCAGCCGAAGGGAAAGCGTGAGAGAGTATAGTGACGGAAGAGAATTGTTGCTACGGAGGGATTTTGGGCAGATTTTGGAAAAAATTAAAGCATTTTTTTTAAATTAGAAAAGCCATTAGAGTCCCTGAGAAAACAAAGTTAGGTTTTCCGTTCATCTTATTGCTGCTGCTGCTTCTCTGGAAGTGGAGAAAAGTTAGTTTATGATTTTTTCCCCAAATTAAGTACGGTCTACGAGACTAAGAAACTAGTGTAAAAAAACCAACTTATGAACGCAGAATACCCCCTCTATTACTGCACTCACTAACAAACTGCTCTTTTAGCACAGGAGATAATGATCCAATAACTCATAGACTTAAAATTCACTTCGCAAAATAGATAAAACACAATACATACTTCCCTGTTCTTATAGGACACGCCTTCGAATTGGTAAAGCTATCATCATTATATATTTCCTGATTTCGTTCCTATAACAGGGCTACATGCCTTACCGAATGCTTAAAGCCACCTAATCAATCAAAAAAAAAAAAAAAAAAAAAAAAAAAAAATCCTATAAACTGCCAACGGACGGAAATAAATAAAATCAACGAGCAAGACAGACTTGGACTCACTTGGCAAAACGTCTCCAAATAAAGCAAGCTTGTTCTTGATTGTCGTAATCCGGCAGACCTCCGGGCAAGCTGTAACACTTCTGCATTTCCAACTCAGCGTAGTACCACATCAGCTGATTCAGACCTGCGTGGGGAGGGGGGGGGGGGGGCGAGAGATAGACAGGGAGTGAGAAAGAGAAATATATTTAGAGGAGTGATTTATATACGTTTCGAGATATAAAAGCAAATCTGAATTAAGGATAAATATAATGATAAGATGGAAAAAACTCACTTTTGTGTTCACTTATTGAAAGATATAACTTGGAAATGAAAAGAAATGAGTAATGTAACAGTTCGTTTGAAAAAGCACGAGAGAGACAGAAACAGGGAGACATATGCTGAACATAAAACATAAAGAAAAATCCCACTGAAAGCAAAACATAACAGTGACACATAATCCCCCCCCCCAAAAAAAAAAAAGAAACCCCCCTTTTCCAAAAGAAGACAAAAGACACTGACCACAACCAAAGGCGAAGAGGACGAGAGTGTACAAGAAGAAGAACTTGAGAATATCGAAAATCATGCGACCGAGAGAGATTTGCAAGGGACCCAAGTGCGGGTTCACGCTGAAGATATGCACCAACTTCAAGAAACTGGGGAAGAAAGTGGTTATCATTAATTTATTCATTTATTTTTATTTACTTATTTTTATTTACTCATCCATCTGTTATTGCTTATTGGTTCATTTATTTATCTGTTATTGCTCATTGGTTCATTTATTTACTTATCTGGTATTGCTTATTAGTTTACGAGTGCGTCAGTTTCACGAAATGAGAGAGGAATTTTTTTTTTCTACAACCGACTTCAAGAACTGAAGAGGGTTCTTCGTTCATTAATTTATTTTTATTCATGTTTTACGACTAACGGGAATATCTGGATTCCTTTCAAGAAAAAGGAGCAGGGAGATTATAAGCAGAAGTAGGAGTAGGCAAAATATAATAAGAATTAGAAGGCAAAATATAATATAAGAATTAGAAGGCAAAATATAACAAGAATTAGAAGGCAAAATATAAAAGAATTAGAAGGCAAAATATAAAAGAATTAGAGGCAAAATATAATAAGAATTAGAAGGCAAAATATAATAAGAATTAGGAGGCAAAATAATAATAAGAATTAGAAGGCAAAAAAATAATAAGAATTAGAAGGCAAAATATAATAAGAATTAGAAGGCAAAATATAATAAGAATATTAGAAGGCAAAATAAATAAGAATTAGAAGGCAAAATATAAAAGAATTAGAAGGCAAAATATAATAAGAATTAGAAAGCAAAATATAATAAGAATTAGAAGAAAAACACAATACGAATGCAAAATATAATAAGAATTAGAAGGCAAAATATAATAATTAGAAGGCAAAATAGAATAAGAATTAGAAGGCAAAATATAACAAGAATTAGAGGGCAAACTATAATAAGAATCAGAAGAAGAACCAAGAAATAGCCATCCCAACGAGACGAGGAGTGCCACACCTGAAGATCATGGCGGCACCGAAACATCCCTCAGAGAGCAACATGGGGTCGAAGCTGTGCCACTGTTCCCTCGGATACCAGGGCCACAGTCCGTTCCACAGGTCGAGCTGGACCAGGAGGAACGAGGTGGCACGCAAGAGGATCCAGGTCATGAAGAACGAGTTGGTCACGAAGTCGATGATGTTCCACAGGTCCTTGATGTACTCCAGAAGGCCGTCACTCCAGAGGGACTTGATCTCGGCCCATATTAAACCTGGGGGGGGGGGGGGTCGTTTGAGAGTTTGTTTTGATGGTTCACTATATTGTCGTTTATTATTATATTCTTGCTATTTATCATCATATTTTGGGCATTTATCATTCTATTTTGTTATTATTATATTTTTGTTGTTTAGTATTATTTTTTTGCAATTTATTATTATATTTATGCTATTTATTTTATATTTTGGTATTTTGGTATTTATTATTATATTTTTTATATTTATTATTATATTTTTGCTATTTGTTATCAGATTTTGGTCGTTTTTTGCTATATTTTTGTCATTTATTTTTATAAGTAGGAACAGAGATGGAGAAATCCAGAGATAGAGAGAGATCTAGGGATAGAGATAGAGAGAAGTAGCAACAAAGAGAAATCTAGAGAGAGAGAAAGAGGGAAAGATCTAGGAATAGAGATAGAAGTAGCAACAGAGATAGAGAAACATCCAGAGATAGAGAAAGAGAGATCTAGGGATAGAGACAGAGAGAAGTAGCAACAGAAATAGAGAAATCCAGAGATAGAGAGATAGAGGTCTAGGGATAGAGACAGAAAAGTAGCAACAGAGATAGAAAAAAGGGACCTAGGGATAGAAATAGTAGCAACAGAGATAGAGAAATCAGATCTAGGATCAACAGAGACAGAGAAATCTAAAGAGAGAGAAAGAGATCTAGAGGATAGAGACAGAGCAGAAGTAGAGAGACAGAGAAATCTAGAGAGAGAGAAAGAGAGATCTAGGGAGA
>NW_020868937.1:338208-343208 GCF_003789085.1 Penaeus vannamei
AAGATAAAGAAAGGAAGTAAGAAAAAGATACAAGAAATAAAGGAAGAAAAAAAATAAAGCATGAAAGGGAGAAATAAAAAAAAAGAAAGAAAGAAAGGAAGAAAGAATAAAAAGAAAGATGGGAAAGAACCCAAAGTTACTGAATTAAGACTTTCTAGAAAATCATGCATCTTGTTGCAATCTGAACCAAGAAAAATCGCGACGAATTAAGCAAAGCCAAATTAAGCAAAGATTCCCTAATCCTCACTGATGAAAATATCGGTTCTTTCGGCGTCCAATTTTTAAAGTCAAACTATGATTCTTTTTTCGTTTTATTTCTTAAATTCTAGTCTTGTATGCATTCTATTTATTTATCATTCTTTGATATTAACGATTTAAAAATAACAATATATGTCGGTCAGTCTATCTGTATATGTTATCTGTTTAGATTTATTTTATGCAGAGAGGTGAATATATATATATATAGTATATATATATATATATATATATATATATATATATATATATATATATATATATATATATATATATATATATATATATATATATATATATATATATATATATATATATATATATATATATATATATATATATATATATATATGTCGATAGATGAAGGTAATGTATTATGTATTGTATTGTAATTTAATTAAATATGAAAAAATAATAAATTTATCGTTCCACTTACGTAAGGTTCTCCCTTCTTGTGGGTCTTCTCTTCCCACTCGAGGAGGAGCTCCACGCCCTCCACATACTGCTCGGAAATGGCATGGAGAAGGGAGTCCTGTGGGAGAAGGAGAAGGAGAGGAGTATTTACTTATGGGTTTGGGATGATTCGTGTCTGAGTGTGTGGCTGTCTGTGAGTACGGAGGGGCATGTTGAAATACGTATGTGGATGTATGAGTGGGTGTACATATGCTCATGGAAATACGTGTAGATATGGATAAATACACACGTACGCACACACACACACACACACACACACACACACACACACACACACACACACACACACACACACACACCACACACCACTGAACAAACCTTACCTCTCCCTGCCCTCCCTCACACAACCTCAAATGACCTTACCTTCGGCTTGACCTTATTCTTCAAGAGGAGTTCAAGAAGGTCCAAATTCTCATTCTCAATAGCAATGGCAATGGAACTTCTCCCAAGAGGATCTGTGCAGTTGATGTCAAGTTCCTGAGGTCTGTCCTTGTAGTCTTCGAGGTGTCTGGAGAGGAGAGGGTTTCATGCAGCAAACAAACAAATAACAAGCAAAGAAAATAAAGAAACAGCGTAAACAGACATCGAAAACAAGCATCATTAACAAACAAACAATGAAAACAAACTGTTGCATGTACGTTACCAGAAATATTTCATTTTTACACACATAAAACAAATAAGCAAAGACAGTAAATAAACAACATTAACAAACAAATAACGAAAACAAACTGCCGTATGTACGTTAACCCAAATATTCCCTTTTTATATACATAGAGCATTTGTTGTACGTATGCACAACATCACTCAGCCTGTACAGTCACATACAAAATTCACGAGCCACGACTAAAATTTCGAAAGCTCTATGTAAAGTAATTAACATTTACCTTATATATCGAAAGATAAGTAATATATGTAAAGATAGCATACTGATATACTGTTATTTCATTTGTTACAGTCGATCAAAGCTTCACTTATTTTTCTTTGTCTTTTTTGTCTTCTTTCATTTGTTACAGTCGATCAAAGCTTCATGTTTATTATTATTTTTTTGTCTTATTCCATTTGTTACAGTTGATCGAAGATTCACTATTTTTTTTGTCATATTTTTTTTTTGTCTTATTCCATTTGTTAAAATCGATCAAAGCTTCACTATTTTGTCTTTTATCTGTTGTCTTTGTTTTTGTTCGTCTTTACACACCTTCTGACGGACGCCACATCTCCCCGCTGGACGTACAGTAGATACTTCCTCTCGCCTTCCGTCAGAACGATGTCTGACGGAGCCTCTACCATTTCCAGCCCGGGTTCAGAGGTCTGAGGAAGAGGAAGAGGATTTTAGGATTGGGAGGATATTTTTTTGTATTTTGAAAGGAGGATTTGCTGTTTGGTTTAGTAGCAGTTTTGGAATTTATTTATATTTTAGAATATATATATATATATATATATATATATATATATATATATATATATATATATATTTTTTTTTTTTTTTTTTTTTTTTTTTTTTTTTTATGTATTTATATATATATTTTTAAGAGAGGAATTGATGTTTGTTTTAGTAGCAGTTTGAGAATTTATTTATATTTTGAATTTTTTATGTTTTGGAAAGAGGATTGGGAGGATATTTTTTTGTATTTTGAAAGGAGGATTTGCTGTTTGGTTTAGTAGCAGTTTTGGAATTTATTTATATTTTGATATATTTTTTAAATGTTTACAAAAATGATAGGGGTTCAGTTTGCTTGTATGATTAGTTTTCTTTTAATATGATTTATTACTAGAATATGAAGAAAAAGTTAATATAATTTTCATTTACAGGAAATAAATACAACTTAGAAATATTAAGATTCTTAGCTTAAACAATGAAGAAAAATAAGAAAGAAAAAATGCCGAACATTAAAAGAAATTCACAAATCTATTTAAGGAAAGAATATCAAACATTCAAAAAAAAACAAACAAAAAACAAAAAAAAAACACAAATCTACTTAAAGAAAGAGTACCAAACATTAAAAAAAATCTAATTAAAGAAAGAATGTTAAAAAAAATCTTCTTAATAATAATGCCAAAAAAAAAATCAAATCTACTTAAAGAAGAGTACCAAACATTAAAAAAAGAAAAAAAACTACTTTAAGAAAATACCAAACATTAAAAAAATCTACTTAAAGAAAGAGTACCAAACATTAAAAAGAAAAAAAAATACTTTAAGAAAGAATACCAAACATTAAAAAAATCTACTTAAAGAAAGAGTACCAAACATTAAAAAAAGAAAAAAAACTACTTTAAGAAAGAATACCAAACATTAAAAAAATAAAGAAAGAGTACCAAACATTAAAAAAAGAAAAAAAACTACTTTAAGAAGAATACCAAACATTAAAAAAAATCTACTTAAAGAAAGAGTACCAAACATTAAAAAAGAAAAAAACTACTTTAAAAAAGAATACCAAACATTAAAAAAAATCTACTTAAAGAAAGAGTACCAACATTAAAAAAGAAAAAAAACTACTTTAAGAAAGAATAAACATTAAAAAAAAAATTACTTAAAGAAAGAGTACAAACATTAAAAAAAGAAAAAAAATCTACTTTAAGAAAGAATACCAAACGTTAAAAAAAAATCTTTAAGAAAGAATGCCAAACATTAAAAAAAAAAAACTACTTTAAGAAAGAATACCAAACATTAAAAAATCTACTTAAAGAAAGAGTACCAAATGTTAAAAAAAAAATCTTAATAAAGAATGCAAAAAAAAAAAAAAAAAAAAAAATCAAATCTACTTAAGAAACAGTACCAAACATTAAAAAAAGAGAAAAAAACTACTTTAAGAAAGAATACCAAACATTTAAAAAAAAATCTACTTAAAGAATACCAAACGTTAAAAAAAAAAATCTTTAAGAAAGAATGCCAAACATTAAAAAAAAAAAAAAAAAAATCTAAAAGAAAGAATACCAAGCATTAAAAAAAAAAAAAAAAAAAAAAAATCTACTGACACGACTTGCACCCGCAGCAGGAGTACTTACCGTTGACGTGAGGTCGTTAGTACTCCCTCCATTTTTCACCCCCATTTTGGCGTTGGAGGCGCACTCGGGCCCTCGCGCTGACGCCCACGGAAGAATTCACGCCCAAAGAGGCTCTCTCACGCCCTCGCCTGCAACAGAAGGGGGTGTGGTGTGATTTTTCGTGTTATTTTGTTTTTTTATTCTTATTTTTTTTATGATGTGATGTTTATTGTTTGTGATGTATTTTTTCTATTTTTTTTATGATGTTTTGTATATGTATTATTATTATTATTATTATTATTATTATTATTATTATTATTATTATTATTATTATTATTATTATTATTATTATTATTTTATGATGTTTTGTATGTGATATTTTATTACTATTTTTTTAAATGATGTTTTGTATATGATGTATTATTTTTTTTTATGATGTTTTGTATTCGATTGATGTTTGATTATTTTGTATTCTTTTGTATTATTTCTGGGTTACCGGTTTAATTAAGGGAAGCGAATACCGGTTGTTCCAAATTGTGGTTCATATTTATCATCATTATTATCTAAGAGTCTTGTTGTTCATTTGTCTATCTTTTTTTGTGCAAGGGTCTCTTGTATATGTTGTTCACTTGGTTTTGTGTTCATGTTGTTCATTGTTCAGTTTTTGGCTGCGTGTCTGAGTTGTTTATCATGTTCGTTATTTTATTTATTTAAAATCTTTTGTTTATATTCATAACAGAAAAAAATAAAATAAGAAGATATGAATGAATTGATAAACGAATGAAAATAAAGATATGTAAACTGATGGATGAATATTGACATTGATAAAATAATATATTAATGATAAGATAATATAATATTGATAGCATAATATAATAAGGATAAAATAATATAATAAAGATAATGATAATAATAATCATGATATATACAGTGAGCTTAAGAAGATAATAATGATAATAGGATAATGATGATAATAATGATGATACAATAATGATTCGAATAGTAATAATGATAACAATAGTAATAGTGATAATAATAATAATGATAATAATGATATTAATGAGAAAAGTGAGTAAATAAATCTGTAACAACATGAAAAACTTCATTCATTTGTTTATATATCTATTTATTATCTATTTTATATTTTATTCGAATTTGTCCCAAGTCTAACTTACATACAAATAAGAAAAATAACAAATGCATTGCAAATGGATAAAGCAATTAAATCAGTAAACAAAATCTAATAAGGCATATAAATAAATGAATGAAAAAACGAAGAAGAAGAAGAA
>NW_020868937.1:348208-350708 GCF_003789085.1 Penaeus vannamei
CTCTCTCTCTCCTCTCTCTCTCTCTCTCTCTCTCTCTCTCTCTCTCTCTCTCTCTCTTCTCTCTTTTTGTCTTCCTCTCTCTCTCTCTCTATTATATTTAGGTAAAAAAACAATTATTCTATCAACGAGATGCATGATTTCTCTACATTGGTGAGGGTTGGTGGATGTCTAACATAGATATAAGAATAGATGCTGATCAGTTTCTTCTATATATGGATAAATTGCATTTCTATATCCTTAAAAGTGAACAATATTTGTTGTGTATCCATGATAGTGAATCACATTAATTCTACACACAAAAAGGAGAGTTATATTTTTATATACATCAAGCTAAGTTCAATTACAAGTGATAGCAACAAATATCGATTTATGATAATACAATACTAATAATTTTCAAATTGTTATACATATAGTTAAATCAGTTTTCGTGCTCATGAAACTTAATTTTAATATAGTAACAACATCAATTTCAGTTGTAATAAAAACAACAAAATCAGCAAATTTTTAAGGCGTGTTTTATTGTCAATTTCAGGAACAGTTGTCAATATTTCCGTAATACCAGATATATCGATAGAATCTACTTCCATATACTTCACTTATACGAATATTACTTCCATCAATAACAATGAAAATGACTCCTTTCCTGTTGGGAAGTGAATATTTTTCTTAAGGAAATATTGTTCCTTTTTCACTCCAGACTTCCACAAGAGTATGTATGGTTAACTTTTATAATGGCTTCAACAGTATTACAACCTTAGAACATAAGTATGGCTTCAGAAGGCATGCGGGAACAACATGTAATCAAATCGATAGATATATGATGATTTTTCATGTGATGGATTCTTGACTAAGAAATACTTCGAAGTTAACATGGATTGGAACTGCGGAATATCCACGTGTGACTGAGAAGAGAAAAATGAGGCCAATAGGGTTTTTGCGTCTTTCTTTCTCTCTCCATCTCTCTCTCTCTCTCTCTCTGTCTGTCTCTCTCTGTCTCTCTCTCTCTCTCTCTCTCTCTCTCTCTCTCTCTCTCTCTCTCTCTCTCTCTCTCTCTCTCTCTCTCTCTCTCTCTCTCTCTCTCTCTCTCTCTCTCTCTCTCTCTCTCACTCACACACACACACACACACACACACACACACACACACACACACACACACATGTAAGTATATGTATGTACACAAAACTAAAAGATAATCCATCTCTGTGAAAGATGCCATTTAACAGGAACATAAGTTACTGGAGACAATCGGTTCTGCTTGAAAGAGATTCACTTACACACACTTCCTGGCTCTAAATTTTCACGTACGTATACACAGACAAATGTCTACACACATGAGCTCACATATCAGATCAAACAAGTTGAAATACTCGCAAAGATTCGCACACACAAAGATTCGCACTTTTTATTCGCAAAGATTCGCACTTACACACACGAAATATTCGCAAAGATTCGCACTTACACACACGAAATATTCGCAAAATTCGCACTTACACACACGATTCGCAAAGATTCGCTTATTACACGATTACTTACACACATAATATTCGCAAGATTCGCATTATTATTCGAAAATATCGCATTCGCAACTTACACACACGACGCATTCGCAAGATTCGCACTACACACACGAAATATTCGCAAAGATTCGCATTATTTCGCACACGAAATATTCGCAAAGATTCGCATTCGCAAAGATTCGCATCCACACACACGAAATATTCGCAAAGATTCGCACACATTCGCACACACGAAATATTCGCAAAGATTCGCACGAACATACACGCGAAATATTCGCAAAGATTCGCACTACACACACACATTCCACAAAATATTCGCAAAGATTCGCACCCGCACACACGAAATATTCGCAAAGATTCGATTCGCACACACGAAATATTCGCGCACACACTCGCAAAGATTGGCATCCACACACGAAATATTCGCAAAGATTCGCGTATTATACACACGAATATTTCGCATTATTATATTATTCGCGACACACGAAATACGCATCACACCGCACACCCCGCACACCGATTATCCACACACATTAATTCGCATCACACACGCATTATTCGCAAAGATTTCGCACGAAATATTACACCACACGAAATATTCGCAAAGATTCGCACTCACACACACGAAATATTTGCAAAGATTCGCACCCACACACACTCACTCTCCCCTCCCCCCCCAAAAAAAAGAAAACATTCATTGATATAGAAATTTTAAAAAAATCACATAGCATCTGTCTCATTAAAACAACTAAACACACACGTCTCGATATATAAACATTAATACACATCAACGTAAATTCATGCATTCTTTTATTTCTTTTTTATAATTGTTTTATTTATTCATTTATTTATCTATTTTAGTTAGCATTTGTCACACTTTCCATCCACCTTTCTTACATTTTATCATTTTTTTCGACGTTATATTACCATAAAAACTACTCCTGTCAATCTTAAAATCCAAATTATCTTTATCGTCTCGTTA
>NW_020868937.1:360708-365890 GCF_003789085.1 Penaeus vannamei
GGGGAAAGGGTAGGTTGGTAAGTAGGTAGATAGGTAAGTAGGTTTGGTAGGTAGGTAGGTAGGTAGGTAGGGAAAGGGGTAAGTAGTAGGTTAGTAAGTAGGTAGGTAGGTAGATAAGTAGGTGCGTAGTTAGATAGATAGGGAAACGGGTAAATAATAGGTTAGTAAATAAGTAGATAGATAGTAGGTAGGCAGATAGGTAGATAGTAGGTAATTAAGTAGGTAGATAGTAGGTAACTAAATAGGTAGATCGATGGACAGATAGGTAGGTACATAGAGATATTGGTAGGTAGAAAGTTAGTGATCAACAGGTAGGTAAGTATATAGGTAGCTTTATAGATAGGTACGTAAACAGGTAGATAGGTTGCATGATGGCCCAGTAAGTAGGTAAGTAGGTGGATCAGTAAGTAGGTAATTAGTTGGAAAGACGGACAATAAAATAATTGGATAGGTAAGTAGGTAGGTAATAGATACTTAGATAGATAAAGAGATATGCATATACTGTTGATAGAATGAGCTAAATGTGTGTTCTTATATACATAAATTCCTCCTAAGGTTTTATCATTATTATGATGATAATTTATGATAATATTACACAGTATTATGACGGTAAGTCAGTCAGCTGATAAAATGACTGAATGCTGTGATAAACTTGGTACATCGAACAAAGAGAATAAACAATTAGAAAACATAAATATTCGTTTAAGTAAAGTTCTAACAAACTAACTACAAAAAATACAATAAGAACAAAAACAGTAACTCATAGTACTAAAAAAAAAGTTCACAAACACAAGTACAAACACAATTGCCCCAAGCAACACGCAGTACAGATCAGCTGACCTCAAAACACACAGTACAAACTAACCCCATATACAGTGCTAACAAAATGACCCCAAACAACAGGCAGTACATACAACGTAGCCATTGAACATGACGGTACAACAGACAAAGTAACACAAATAATAGTGTAAACAAAATGACTTAAACAATGTAACAAAAACGACATAATGCAAACAAAATAGCAGATAATGGAAACAAAATTACTCAAATAACTGAGTGCAAATGAGATTGAATATAAAGAGTGCAAACAAAAATAAAAGTGTAAACAAAATTAATACAACAGTACAATAAAATTACGTAAAACAGAGAGTGCAAATGAAAATAAAAGAGAGCAAACAAATTCAATACAACAGTACAAACAAAATTACATAAAACAGTACAAACAAAATTGAATACAACAGTGTGTAAACAAAATGAAAATACAACAGACAGTACAAAAAAACTAACAGGCATGAGAACCCAACCGGAAGTAGTCTGCCGCACTGGCTTATTATAAATAACATAAAGGTACGAGGGATGGGGGAGGGGGGTATGGGGGGAGAGGGGTATGGGGGAGGGGGAGGGGGTTAAGGGGATAGAGAAGGAGGGAGAAGAAATGATGGAATGAGAGAAGGTGAAAGAGAAAGGGGAAAAAGAGGCATAGATGTGAAAAAAGGGTAAAGGATGGGAGAGGGGGATAGGGATGTAAAAGGAATAGAGAGGGAAAGAGAAAGGAGGGAATAAAGAAAGAGGAGAAGGAAATACGATTGGTGAGTGAGGAAGTGGAAGAGAATGATGGATGGAGGAAGAAGGAAGGACGGGGAGCGTGGGGTGAGAGGGATAGGGGGGGTAGAAGGGATGAGAGATGGGGGTTAGAGGATGGGGTTGGGGTAGGAGAATAGGATCATAGGGGGGGGGATGGGTGAAAGGAAGGGTAGGAGGAATGTGAGGATAGGGGGGTTGGAGGGAATGGAGGACGGGGTAGGAGGGATGGAGAGGATGGAAGGGGTAGAAGAGGTGAGAGGATGGGGGGGGGGGAGTAAGAGGAAGGGATAGGAGGGACGGGAGGATGGTGGGGTAGGAGGTGTGGGAGGATGGGGGGGGTAGGAGGGGTGGGAGGATGGGGAGGAGGAGGAATAAGAGGAAAGGATAGGAGGGGTGGGAGGATGGTGGGTAGGAGGGGTAGGAGGCTAGTGGGGGGGTAGGAGGGGTAGGAGGATGGGGTGGCGCCAACGGAGAAGCCCTTGTGGTTCACTTAACATTATTATCAAAGACGGAACAGCGGCCATTGTGATCTCCGTTAGCCTACATAGGGCAAAAACCGAACACCTTTTGCCTGCGTGTCTCCCCCATTCCGGTTTTCCTTGCTTGTGAAAATAAAAATTGGGGAGAAATGTGATAAATAGGTGGGTAGACATACGAAGAAATTGATAAGTACATGGGAATCTTCGTAGGTAGATCCAATGGTAGATAGACATACGAAGAAGTAGATAAGTACATGGGTGTCTTCGTAGGTAGACCCAATGAATATCCATATATACATTTATCTATCTACCTATACGATTGATATACATATTTAGTCATATATAAGCATTTATTTATGTGTATATACGGATATTTATCGGGTCGAGGATTGCACAATTTTAACAAATCGGTCGTTATATGGCTAATTTAACTATCCCTCTCTTTTCTCCCTCCCTCTCACTCTCTCCTCCCCCTCCCTATCTCTCTCTTCCCTCCCCCCTATTTCTCACTTCTCCCCCTGCCTCTCACTCTCTTCTCTTCCTCCTTCTTACTCTCTTCTCCCACCCCCTCTTTCTCTCTCTCTTCCCTCCCCCTATCTGTCAGTTTCTCTCCCTCCTTATTACTCTCTCCTCCCCCTCCCTGTCTCTCTCTTCCCTCCCCCCTATCTCTCACTTTTCTCCCTCCTTCTTACTCTCTTCTCCCCCACCCTACCCCCCTATATCTCTCCTCTCCCCCCCCTCCTTCTCTCTCTCCTCTCCCCCTACCTCCCTCTTTCTTTCTCCTCCCTACCCTCCCTTCTCTCCTCCTTCCTCTTCTCTCTCTTTCTCCCCCCCCACCCCCTAATCTCTCTCCTCCCCCTCTCCCCTTTCTCTCCTCCTCCCCCCTCTTTCTCTCTTTTCTCTTCTTCTCTTCACCAGACGCCTTGCATCTGGCCTTGCAGAGAGAGACGAGAGAGGGGCCTTGCATCTCCAACAGAGAGGGCTTGCATCTCCATCTCCAACAGAGAGGTAGGCCTTGCATCTCCAACAGAGAGGGGGCCTTGCATCTCCAACAGAGAGGTAGGCCTTGCATCTCCAACAGAGAGGTAGGCCTTGCATCTCCAACAATTAGACCTTAACCAGACACCGACCTCAGCCATGTACGTCCTGGGGGAGGGGGGGGGGACTTCAAAGACTTCTCCAGTTTTATTTACATTTCCATTACGAAAGCCAAGCGAGAGAACAAGAAAGAAAGAAGAGAAGGAGAGAAGATCCAGATGACCTGCTTTATTCATATTAACTAAATTTGGACTTTCGAATGACAACTTATTTGGTTGGTTTTAAAAGGTTTCTTATTCTCTGAAGGGAAAGTTAGGAAAGGAGGAGGAGGAGGAGGAAGGTGAAGTAATGTGTGATAAGTGATCTTGGGTTGTCTGCCATATTGGAATTTACACGTGGCTCCATTCATTTGTTTACTATCGATATTTACTGATCATAGTACTTAAAAGATGGTGTTTTGGGCAGTGTATTTTATCTAGAAATATAAAATGAGTTGATTATACACAAACACACATACACACGCACAAACACACACACAAAAACAAACGCAAGCACAAACATAAGCACAACACACTACACAAACACAAGCACAAACATAAAACACACACACACAACACAAGCACAAACATAAACACACACACACAAACACAAGCACAAATATAACACAAAACACAAACACAAACATAAACATAACACACACACACACACACACACACACACACACACACACACACACACACACACACACACACACACACACACACACACACACACACACACACACACACACACACACACACACATACACACACACACACACACACACAATATACATATATAAATATATATATATACATATATATACATTTCATAATATATCTTATACCAGGCAAATAAATATATTAATTAAGAAACAGAAATACGAGATTTATGGATACGTACTCTATCGATAGGTATCATAGAAAACGTAGATTTTGGGAGTAATTTGAAGGACAGACTACTCCATATAGTCAGCCATTTTGTTGCTCACACTAACTGATCTTATCATAGGTAAAAGAAAAAAAAGAAGAAGAAGAAGAAGAAAAAAAAAAAAAATATAGATATATGAATATATATACACTTCCCGTGAATCTTATACCCCGGTCTACTTCTGAAGAAATTTCAACCTAGGTTTTCAAATATTTATCCCAACTTAAGAAAAAAAAAAAAAACAACGAAAAAAAGAAAAAAATAATAAAATAAACAGAAACAACACTACGCCTCAAAAGTACAGATAACAAGGTAATCGCGGGTCAAAGGGCAATCAAGGTCAAGGCCAAAAAATATTAAGGTAAAAAAGATATCGAAGAGAAAATGCAACTCACTTCTTGTAAGATTTCTCTGGCCTTAAACTGCTGCTTGTCGGTTCGTTTGCTTCTGGCTCGGTTACTGTGCGAATCTATTTCTTGGTTTCTGTAAGTGAGTTTCCTTGGAAAAAAAGAGAGCAATGATGGTATGCGAGATATGTTATAGGATACATCTAGCTCTATATAGTCATTATGCGTATTACTATAATATATATTGTATATATAATAATATATATATAGTTATTTAAATACTCTAATAATGACTTATTACTATATATTTATACCTATATATTAAATAATTAATAAAATACATATTACTTAATTTATATTACCCAAATAATATTATAGTTAGTAATAATAATGTGAGTAATGACATACTCTATACATAACATCCATTCATAAAGAAATATCAGATTTAAGAACGCATTCTAACTTATAAGCGTAATAATAGATCTGTCTCCTGTAATATTCAGCTTAGCTTATTATATTTGCAATCTTTTATTATATATATATATATTTGATAAATGAATAGCAAATACGCATACTCTCTCTAATATATTTATGTTATAATCTATCTCTCTTAACTCATAAAAGTAAACTATTAGTCATACCTATATATTTACTACTTATTTTTATATATTATTATCTGCTAGATGTGAGTATGTATGGTATGTATGTATGTATGTACGTATACACTTATTATATATGTATTTACGTATACACAACATACATACA